>SJYQ01004784.1:4159-16318 GCA_006410935.1 Redunca redunca | reverse complement strand
TACATGTTTCAATGCCATTCTCCCATCTCATCCCACCCTCTCCCTCTCTCTCTCCCCCAGAGTCCAAAAGTTCACTCTATAGATCTGAGTCTCTTTTGTTTTCTCGCATACAGGGTCATCATCCCCATCTTTCTAAATTCCATATATATGCGTTAGTATACTGTATTGGTGCTTTTCTTTCTGGCTTGCTTCACTCTGTATAATCGGCTCCAGTTCCATCCATCTCCTTAGAACTGATTCAAATGTATTCTTTTTAATGGCTGAGTAATACTCCATTGTGTATATGTACCACAGCTTTCTTAGCCATTCATCTGCTGATGGACATCTAGGTTGTTTCCATGTTCTGGCTATTATAAACAGTGCTGCAACGAACATTGTGGTACATGTGTCTCTTTCTATTCTGGTTTCCTCGGTGTGTATGCCCAGCAGTGGGATTGCTGGGTCATAAGGCAAGGCAGATTCTTAACCACTAGGGAAGTCCACAATTAAATGATATGTACTTTTAAATTCACTGAAAGAAAAATAGTGGAGGAGGTGGTACTAGTATGAACGAGTAAAGTTATTTTTAAAAATTGGTTAGGTACATGATGTCAGTAGCGTAGAATATCAACTTCAGGGTAAAACAAGCAAAACCATTAATTAGGCCTTGTTTTGTTTAGCTTGCAGACTCTTGGTGTGACATCTATTCTCCTGCTCTTCCTCCAAGGTTATCAATGATACCAACTGCTACTATTTGCCTTTGTCAGAATGAATGACAGAAAGAAGATGAAATGAATAGTAAAATTGTTTCTAGGACCAGAATCCTCAGTACAATAGCCTCCAGTTCACCAAAATGTCGACTCAAAAATAAAGTCTTATGCCATAGCACAAATATTTAGTTAAATATTAACTACCAAAGTTCGCTAGCAGCTTTTAAAAGATACTATTTTGACCAAGGCTCAAGAAGTTAAAATGTGTAGATTCTAAAGACACCTGCACCCAATTCCATATGTGCTTTTAAGGTTGGGGTTCTCCTTCAACCCCAACTAGCAACTCATTTTTTCTCCTTTTATCATTTTGAAGAGAATACTGTTTGGTGGCTTAGCATTAGGCAATGATAAACTAAATACTTGCAAGCTCTCACAGCAAGTTTTTCTAATCCTGCTTTTCATGCAGTCCCCTCAAGGAAGATGCAGGTTCTTTTCTGAGCACAGGATCATGAAAGAGGCAATGTGGCTTTAGATCCAGTTCTACAGTGTAATAAATGGCTTTAAGCAGATGACTTCTCTGAGCATGCATTTCTTTATTCAAAGCATGATGATAATACCGTCTTTCTTAAAGAGATTTGGGGTGATTAAAAGAGATATATGAAAAGTGTGCCCAAAATATCTAATGTAGAATCAACGGATCTATATTTAAAATTCCCCTTCCTTCCCTAATAAAGACAATAAAATAAATTTTAAAGATAACTATCAGTATCCACTGCTATCATATATCTGGAATTTATTCACGTTATCCTTTCCCAGCTAAGAGCAAATCACCAGAAAATTCAGAGTTTCCGTGCACTGTGGTTTAGCAAATAGCCAGGCTAGCGTGGTAGGCCACTGTCTTTGCTCTGTTGTTTCCACCTTCTACTGGACCCTGATAACCCATGTCTTTCTGCCAGACGTCTACGGTATTTTTTCTCAGGGGCTAACTTCCCCTCTTTCTTCAAACTTTGAGCCAAAAGAAGGTATTGCAGTACTGTTTCTCCATAAAACACAACCTAAAGACTGGTTATAGTTATTGCTCAGACATGGTTATTTCTGCTGCCAGGGCTCAGCCTTATTCCAAGCATTCAAATTCAGTTTTCAGAGTATGTTACTGTGCTTCCTCTGTCCACCTTCCAGATTTAATGCCCCACCTCCATTTCTTACTACCAGTTTCATTATCAACCTCACTTATATTACCTATCTAATGGTTTTCTTAAATTTTTTTACATATGTTTATTGATTAGTTGTGACATTCCAGAGAATGCTTTAGGTCCCAGGGATTTTAGGAATGAGCAAGAAAATAAGTCTAAAGGCTTAATGCGCATCACAGAAGGAATGGTTGTATTGGAAAACATAAGGCACTGCTCAGTGAGGGAGGTCAGAGGTTGCATCAGTTATAGGAGCAATCAATGGGTTGAAAGTTTGGTAAGGAAACCTTGGAGATTTCCTTGGTTATTAGGAGAGCCTCTTGAATGAAAGGGGGTGCAAATGTATTGTTAATAACAGACTGACAAATACTGTTGATGGTTCAGGTAGAACTTAAAACAATGATATTGGAGTTGCATCAGTCTACCATTCCACAAATTTTTGTATTTTTTCCAAAAAGCAATCACTTTACTAGTGCAGGAAAATAGATAACAAATTGTAGTGTTTAATCAGTGTTGTGAGTTGAACGATAGAGCAAAAAGATACAAGAGCTGCAATTTTGAGACTATTGATGAGATAGTAAGCCAGTTCATCATCAGTCTGTGTAGTAAATTAGACTAAAATGATCACGTTTTGTTGGAGAAATTTGTGGATAAAAGCGTAGCATATCTCAGTGGATTATAAACTAAATAAAGGAATAATATTTATCAGCACTGAAGATTTTGTTCACAAAGTGTGGTACAAGAATTTAAATGCTATAAATAAGTTAGCCTGGGTGATAATAAAGTCCAGAATGTGGCTACGTGTTGGGACTTATGGTGGCACTTTCTAACGCTGTCACTAATATTGCATCATAATTTGATACAGTTAGTATCTAACATTTCCAACCTTACATGAATGTTTACGTGAATTTTACATGAATTTTCAATTCCCTAATGTTTAGATTTTGACCATCTGAGTATGATACTATTTTACATAACGCTGGCTCTTTCTGGGTTAATATACTTACCTATGTCTTCTTCTTCAATAATGTATTTAATCAACCAGCATTTAGTATCACTGTAACAGTCACTGGCAGGAGCAAAATGAATACATAGAATCAACCCTCGAGGGAGTTCATAACCCAGTGTGGGATGGAATTAGTTACTGGTTTCTCTGAGTCTCAATTACTTTATTTGCAAAATTAACATGGTGAAATTTTTATAAGGACTAAAGGAGCTGATTAATGAAAAGCACTTAATGCTTGGTATCCTGTACCCATGTAATAGTGCTAAGGTTAACATTCCTGGCAGACTGTCAGGGGCCAGTGTACAGAAGCAGCTGAAGAGACGGTATGTACAGACCATGGCAAAAATTGATGTTGCTGCAACATAAGATGAGTCTATTATATGAACTCATTTTAATATCAGTGCAGCAAAAGTAATTGATAAAATAAATAAACTTTGACACATTTTACTACGCATTCTACAGCCAAACCAAAATTATTTTTAGATTTTGAGTTCATCAGTCACGGTTCCTTTCTAAGAATTTAGGTAAATAAGAGCTGATCATGTGTATATACCTGGAGTATCTATACATGTGTACATGCGTGAAAGAGAGGAAATTACAAAACAGATCACATGGAAGAATGAATAGCTACTTGAAGATACTTTCCTTCCTTTCTCGGTACAACAACTTATGTTGGAGGATCTGTCCACTTGCTGCTCTGGAGAACATGAAGTCCTTTTCCCCAAACAAAGCCCCCTAATACAGCCCATCACTGCCATCCCTCTGATGAGAATGGTGGGGAATCCTGAGAAACAGGTCCAACTTCTGAAACTGACTGTTCAAACTCTCTTGTGTCTAGATGCAATATACCTACCGCCATGCCTCAGTAAGACAATCCTTTCCTGTGAGAAACACATGCCCTTAAATCCTGATATTTTTTAGATTTACATCTGTACTGCACTTTCTGGAAAGCTTGCCACTGTTCTTTTTAATCCATTAAGTCTTTTCCTTCTTTCTTTTTCTAAAGATCAATTTTTTTAAATTGAAATCTAGTTGATTTTCAATGTTGTGTTGTTTTCAGGTATACAGCAAAGTGATTTAGTTATGCGTATGCATACACACACACACACACACACATCTATATGTACATAGATGATTATTTTTCAGATTCTTTTCCCTCTTTCATCTTTTCTTAAAAATTCAGCTTAACTCTCAAATTTTATATAAGCCCTTTAATAGTCAAGACTTCTACACAATTATTAAAAAACAATATTGTTGTGGTTCAGTTGCTAAGTTGTGTCCAACTCTTTGTGACCCCAGGGACTGCAGCACTCCAGGCTTCCCTGTCCTTCATACTGTCCAGAACACGATACCATTTAATATTTTGGGGAACATGTTATATCCCTCTGTCAGGACCGTGAATTCCTGTAAGTCAAAAATTCCCTTTTATGCCGTTTGCACTCTTAACATTTCTGGTATCTGCTAGATATACAATAACTATTTAGTATTACTTGAAGGTCATTTTTAAGTAAAAATGTCATGAGAAAGTATGGGATTTTGTTTGATCTATGTGAAACAAATAACTGATAAACACAATTTTAACTCTGTCCTTTTCTCTGAATCTTCATACAGTTTATGCAGGATGTGGGAATACACCTTGGCACAATTTATAAAAACAGATCACAGTTTATAGCTATGCAAAGCCTCATTCATGTAACTGGCTTTTGGAGAATATGAGCACTGTCAGTAAATGGCTAAGAAATCTAGACTAAGAGACCTATATAATTTAAATGACTATGCTATATCCTGGCAATTAATTTGGAAAGGGCTAGGCCTTTCATTGAGTATTAGCACTGAACTTTGTATTTCTTTGCTTTATTTGTGGGAATGAGGTAAATATAAAAGCAATATTACATTTACTGTAAAATTGTCTTGATATGAGAACTCAGTACTTTGTAGCAATTCATCTTATTAGTTCACCAGTTCTAAAAGCCAAATTTCTCCTCTTACTGTATATGATAGGTGCCTAAAGACAAATTCATTTACTAAAAAGCTGAAGGAAATTGCATCCTTTCCTATTGTGAAGTGAGTGAAAGTTGCTTAGTCGTGTCTGACTTTCTGTGACCCCTTGGTCTGTAAATTCTCCAGGCCAGGAGACTGGAGTGGGTAGCCTTTCGCTTCTCTAGGGGATCCTCCCAACCTGGGATCAAACCCAGGTCTGCTGCATCGCGGGCATATTCTTTACCTGCTGAGCCACAAGGGAAGCCCAACAGGACTGGAGTGTATAGATTAACCCTTCCCCAGCAGATCTTCCCAACCCGGGAATCAAACCAGAGTCTCCTGCATTGCAGGCGGATTCTTTACCAGCTGAACTATCAGGGAAGCCCACCCTTTCCAATTGCTGCTGCTGCTGCTGAGTCGCTTCAGTCGTGTCCGACTCTGCACGACCCCACAGACGGCAGCCCACCAGGCTCCGCCGTCCTTGGGATTCTCCAGGCAAGAACACTGGAGTGGGCTTCCATTTCCTTCTCCAATGCGTGAAAGTGAAAAGAGAAAGTGAAGTCGCTCAGTTGTGTCCGACTCCTCGCGACCCCATGGGCTCAGCCGACCAGGCTCCTCGGTCCATGGGATTTTCCAGGCAAGAGTGCTGGAGTGGGGTGCCATCGTCTTCTTGCAAATACTACAGTCATAAAATCAGGTAGCTTTTGTCTGACCACAGATTATCTGTTATGCCCTATATCCAGAAACATTAATTTTCAAAGAAAATTTGAAAATGTATTATTTGTTGTTACTGTACACCTCTACTCAAAAGATAACAAAAATGATTAAGTATGATTTATAATGAGTCTACACACACAAATTCACAGAGTTCATTCTGAATATCTGCAGTAATGGAAAGGAGTCAGGTCTGAATATCTAAAAATAATTCCTATGCTCTAAGTTTATCAGAGCATGCTAATATTAAAGTGAGTTTGCATTCCTTAGATGCACATTCACAGAATATATTGTATGTCAGAATAAATAACTCACATTGTGAAAACAAAACTCTGTTTACTGGCAATACAGATTTTTTTCCTTCAATTTAGATATGCGTGTCCATAAAAATAATGTATGCCAAGAACGTTTAACACATGCACAAAACTTGATTTCTTGTCCAACGAAATAATAATGATAGAGTTAAATTCTTTTGTTGTTTTTAGAATTAACTATATATAAGTGACATAAAGGGGCCACCCTCGTGTCTCAGATGGTAAAGGATAGACCTGCCATGCAGGACATTTAAGTTCGATCCCTGGGTAGGAAGAGCCCCTGGAGAAGGGAATGGCTATCCACTCCAGTCTTCCTGCACGGAGAATCCCACAGCCAGAGGAGCCTGGCAGGCTATAGTCCATGAGATGGCAAAGAATCAGATACAATGAGCGGCTAACATATCATTTTTAAGCAACATAAGCTTTTGTTGATAGATTATCTATCATAGTGAAACCAGAAAATAAATAAAGACACTGATAGAAGTGGCCAGTTAATACTGGGTAAAACATTTTGAGATTTTAAGGAGAAAATAATCATATAGTAATTTTATAGGTTAAAATTTTTTTTCAGAGAGATTCAGATGTTTTTCCCTATTCTTAATGTAAAGAAAGAGTGAAATTTCTTACATTTTTTTTCCCCCAGTATTGAGGGCAAATTTGGTATAAATGCTTCAAGTAAAGGTAGAAATTCTGCAAGAGAGATTATTCTCTAAAAAATTTGCTTTTCTTTTCCAGTATGTAGCTGAAAGTCATAATCCAGCAGTGGTCTGGGCAAAGGTACATTATTATATTTATAATTATTTAATGAGGCAGGGACTGAATACTTGGATTTGCCATAGTAATCCTTATCTTTCTCACATCACTGAGACAGCAGTGGTTTTTCTTAGTTGAGCAAAATCTATACATACAATATGAATAGGATTGGCATTTTTCAATAAGCAATCATTTTTAAAGATGTTTCCACATATCCTCTTTTTCCAATATCAAATAAAATATCTATACATCATTTCACATTTTTTTGAGGCCATGTGGAGGTTAATAATATCCAGAGAAAATTAACAGCATTTGAGTTCTTACATAGTTAATTCAGAAATAAGGATTAATTAAGTTTCTGTTTAGAAGATCTTCTCTTCCTACAAATTAAATGTATAAGTTCAGTCAAATATCAAATTACCTTTTTAAATTATATGTTGCAGACTAAGTAACATAGCTAGATTTTTTTCACTTCTTAAACAGCTACATTTATATCATGTAGCTCTATCTCTGAGCTCTCTCCCAAAATGATGGAAGCAAGCCAGGCTGGAGCTGAATGGTTCTGATGTAAATTCTACTCCGGGTGACCTGAAGGCACAGGGTAGAGTTGGGCTGCCAAATGCCTGCTCACGTCCAATTTTTCATATACCTGATTGCAATTTCAGAATCTCAACAGCATATTTAATGTAGAAATTTAGAACTGAAATGCCTTTCCAAACAAAGAAACCTTGCCATTAGCAACTCTTTACATCTTTCCTGTTTGTTTCTCATTTCCATGTTAAAATCTCAGGAGTAAAAAGTAAACAATTTATTTCACTTATGTCTGTCATGAAAAGGAAGTGTAGTATTTGATGACAAAGCTCATTGTACTATCTTCAACACAAAAGAAGTTACATTTGATTAGAAAAGTTAATTATATGCATAAAGAGAGCCGAGATGCTCATAGCTAATTACTCATAAAGGGAAATTAAATCTAATTTTCTAACTGACAGTTGCTATCTGGCAATATTTTTATTAAACAAAACAAATTCTGATTTAATACAGTGGGAGCTCTAAATTTTTATGGGGCACAATCAGATGTATATAAATTAGGTTAAAAGCCAGTAAGTACAGAGGGTTGCTGCAAGACAGCACATATTTTTTCAGTGAATACTTGTTGTTTTTTTTAATCATTGTTAATTACTAGTAGCTAAACTAAATCATAATGATACATTTCAGAAATCTTTGGGATGGGATTATTTTTGTGGTTTTGCCATTTGTTTGCCTAGATTATAACAGAAATAAAGTGAGAGTCTTGAGTAGGAGACATATGCCTCTTGCACAATTAAAGTTACTTCATACCTGAGACCATACCTGACCGGTATCGGATCCTAACCAGTGTCCCAGAAATCACTAATTTATCTCAAAATGAAGCAAGGCCTTAACAATCTTCTAAAATATGCACTCCTAGTTAGGAAATGTCACTGCAGTTCTGGTGGAAGATGGGACAAAAAAGAACTAACAATAATAACAAACATGAAGGAAAAATATTATGTTGAGGATTTCTCAGTTTTAAATACTTGGATATAAAACTGTTGAATAAAATAGATCCATGCAGAGTAATTTTTACTGCTGAAGGCATGACCTGCATCCAAGAGATCTTATTAGTCAAGATGCAGAAAGATTACACTGAGTCCAAAAGACATTTTTGTAGTACATAAATACTCATATATTCTAAAAAAGAGTCTCCCATCATTGAAATATTGGCATTAAACACCTTTTTTTATTATTCCTTTTCCCTTTGCTTAGAGCAAGCATGTTCATTAGCCACTAAATAGTAACAAAAAGACTAGTCTTTGCCTTTGTTCCAATTATCTAGTTGTAAATGACCTATTTAGTTCAGTTCAGTTCAGTTCAGTCTCTCAGTCGTGTCCAACTCTTTGCGACCCCATGAATCGCAGCACGCCAGGCCTCCCTGTCCATCACCATCTCCTGGAGTTCACTCAGACTCACGTCCATCGAGTCCGTGATGCCATCCAGCCATCTCATCCTGGGTCGTCCCCTTCTCCTCCTGCCCCCAATCCCTCCCAGCATCAGACACTTTTCCAATGAGTCAACTATTCACGTGAGGNATGCCATGATCTTAGTTTTCTGAATGTTGAGCTTTAAGCCACTTTTTCACTCTCCTCTTTCACTTTCATCAAGAGGCTTTTTCGTTCCTCTTCACTTTCTGCCATAAGGGTGGTGTCATCTGCATATCTGAGGTCATTAATATTTCTCCTGGCAATCTTGATTCCAGCTTCCACTCCAGTGTTTCTCATGATGTACTCTGCATATAAGTTAAATAAGCAGGGTGACAACATACAGCCTTGATGTACTCCTTTTCCTATTTGGAACCAGTCTGTTGTTCCATGTCCAGTTCTAACTGTTGCTTCCTGACCGCATACAGATTTCTCAAGAGGCAGGTCAGGTGGTCTGGTATTCCCATCTCTTTCAGAATTTTCCACAGTTTATTGTGATCCACACAGTCAAAGGCTTTGGCATAGTCAATAAAGCAGAAATAGATGTTTTTCTGGAACTCTCTTGCTTTTTCCATGATCCAGCGGATGTTGTCAATTTGATCTCTGGTTCCTCTGCCTTTTCTAAAACCAGCTTGAACATCAGGAAGTTCACGTTCACGTATTGCTGAAGCCTGGCTTGGAGAATTTTGAGCATTACTATACTAGCATGTGAGATGAGTGCAATTGTGCAGTAGTTTGAGCATTCTTTGGCATTGCCTTTCTTTGGGATTGGAATGAAAACTGACCTTTTTGAGTCCTGTGGCCACTGCTGAGTTTTCCAAATTTGCTGGCATATTGAGTACAGAATATATCATGAGAAACGCTAGACTCGAAGAAACGGAACCTGGAATCAAGATTGCTGGGAGGAATATCAACAACCTCAGATATGCAGATGACACCACCCTTATGGCAGAAAGTGAAGAGGAGCTAAAAAGCCTCTTGATGAAAGTGAAAGTGGAGAGTGAAAAAACTGACTTAAAGCTCAACATTCAGAAAACGAACATCATGGCATCCTGTCCCATCACTTCATGGGAAATAGATGGGCAAACAGTGGAAACAATGTCAGACTTTATTTTTGGGGCTCCCAAATCACCTCAGATGGTGATTGCAGCCATGAAATTAAAAGATGCTTACTCCTTGGAAGAAAAGTTATGACCAACCTATATAGTATATTCGAAAGCAGAGACATTACTTTGCTGACTAAGGTCCGTCTAGTCAAGGCTATGGTTTTTCCTGTGGTCATGTATGGATGTGAGAGTTGGACTGTGAAGAAGGCTGAATGCCAAAGAATTGATGCGTTTGAACTGTGGTGTTGGAGAAGACTCTTGAGAGTCCCTTGGACTGCAGGGAGATCCAACCAGTCCATTCTAAAGGAGATCAGCCCTGGGATCTCTTTGGAAGGAATGATGCTGAAGCTAAAACTCCAGTACTTTGGCCACCTCATGCGAAGAGTTGACTCATTGGAGAAGAATCTGATGCTGGGAGGGATTGGGGGCAGGAGAAGGGGACAACAGGAGATGAGATGTGTGGATGGCATCACTGACTCGATCGACGTGAGTCTGAGTGAATGAACTCCAGGAGTTGGTGATGGACAGGGAGGCCTGACGTGCTGCGATTCATGCTGTCGCAAACAGTCAGACATGACTGAGCGACTGAATTGAACTGAACTGAATGGTCTAGCGGTTTTCCCTACTTTCTTCAAGTTAATTCTGAATTTGGTAATAAGGAGTTCATGATCTGAGCCACAGTCAGCTCCTGGTCTTGTTTTTGTTGACTGTATAGAGCTTCTCCATCTTTGGCTGCAAAGAATATAATCACTCTGATTTCAGTATTGACCATCTGGTGATGTCCATGTGTAGAGTCTTCTCTTGTGTTGTTGGAAGAGGGTGTTTGCTATGACCAGTGCATTTTTCTTGGCAAAACTCTAATAGTCTTTGCCCTGCTTCATTGCGCATTCCAAGGCCAAATTTGCCTATTACTCCTGATGTTTCTTGACTTCCTACTTTTGCATTCCAGTCGCCTATAATGAAAAGCACATCTTTTTTAGGTTTTAGTTCTAAAAGGTCTTGTAGGTCTTCATAAAACCGTTCAACTTCAGCTTCTTTTGAGTTACTGGTTGGGGCATAGACTTGGATAACTGTGATATTGAATGGTTTGCCTTGGAGACGAACAGAGATCATTCTGTCATTTTTGAGATTGCATCCAAGTACTGCATTTCTGACTCTCTCGTTGACCATGATGGCTACTCCATTTCTTTTGAGGGATTCCTGCCCAGTAGTAGATATAATGGTCATCTGAGTTAAATTCACCCCTTCCAGTCCATTTTAGTTCACTGATTCCTAGAATGTCAACGTTCACTCTTGCCATCTCTTGTTTGACCACTTCCAATTTGCCTTGATTCATGGACTTAACATTCCAGGTTCCTATGCAATATTGCTCTTTACAGCATCGGACCTTGCTTCTATCACCAGTCACATCCACAGCTGGGTATTGTTTTTGCTTTGGCTCCATCGCTTCATTCTTTCTGGAGTTATTTCTCCACTGATCTCCAGTAGCATTTTGGGCAACTACTGACCTGGGGAGTTCCTCTTTCAGTATCCTATCTGCCGGGGTCCAGCCCCAGTGGATCCAGGGTGATTCGAAAGGGAGACAGATAGGCAAGGAAAACTTATGTATTTAGAGATATCAGATTAGATTAGGAAGAAATAGTATAGTAGGAAATTTAAGTGGAGAAAAAGAGGCTGAATAACTTGGTTTACAGTGAAAACCTCGAGACAAGAGGTTTGCACCATCTACATTAGGCCACCGGCATCCATTTGAATATAGGAGAGTGCCCCACCTTGGGCTCCCTCTCTCACGGATCTTAGAAGCTGGAGCAAGTAAGTAGACATGGTGAGCCTCCACGCCCCAGATGGGAATTCAGCTGAAAAGGGGAGAAAAGAATGACATGGGGAAGCCCAGCATCGGTGCAAGACTCCAAAAACTTTATTTTTCAAAATCAGCTTATATACCCAAGTTGTACATAAAGAAATAGTTGAATATGCAGAGTTATGCAGGGGCAGCAGTCCTGACCCTCATTGAGACAAACAAGGCTTTCTTTTTGCATACCCTCCCGTATACAAAAGGTCTCAGGTGGTTTACATTATCTTATGGCCAAGAGGTCTGTTAACATTTTTATGGCTCTCTTCCTGGATAATTGTCCAGAAAACTCCTTTTCCCTAGAAGTGTTTTTTCTTTACTCTGCATCACCCTCAAAATACAAAATTAAGTTACATTCCTGTAGAACAAAGGTGCAATGGGTTATAACAAAGAAAGCACTTAACTCAAAGGTCTAAGGCTGCTAATACCAGGTCTACTACCTGTTTTTCTATATACCAACTATATCTAAAAATAAAAGATATGAAAATTTGGCAGCAAGTATTGGCTCAACAAATGAAACCTTTAATCAGTCCTATTCTAATGATTTTGACTCCT
>SJYQ01004781.1:6632-17217 GCA_006410935.1 Redunca redunca | reverse complement strand
GTCCTAAGGCCGCCCTTGCACCCACCACCGCCCTCCCAGCCCCAGGTCTTCTTTGCCTGGAGGCTCCTCCCCGTCCTCCCAGTCTCAGCGGGGGCGTCGCTTCCTCAGCGAGCCCACTCCCTTTCCACTCCCTGCCCACTGCTTGGTTGTTGATTAAGCAGGACATCACCCCCCACATTCTGTAGGTGATGCCATTATTAACATGACCAAGACCTCCCTCGTGCCCCACCCGCTGAGCCTGGCTCTGGAGTGGCAGTTCTTAAGCCTTGCAGCACACGGAAATCACCTGGGGAATAAAACCCCAGTGCCTGGGCCACACCCTACACCAGTTAAACCCACATGTCTGGAGCTGGCCCTGGGTGAGTACATGAGGCGGGCCAGGCTGAGAGGTGGAGGCGCTGGTGTCCTCTGGCCTCCCAGTCGGGACTCGACCATCCTTCTCCACTCACCAAGTCCCTGGACTCCAGACCTCCATGGGTGACAAGGGTTATTTATGTAAAAGACTAACCCGGGGATCCCAAAGTGTGCTCCAAGGAGCATGTTCTGCAAAATGCACCTTGAAGAATGGAGGCACGGTCAGTAGGTTTGGGAAATGCTGCTGTAAACACCCACACACACGCACACCCACACACACACTCAGCCACCAGATGTGTCAGCGTGGAAACCCCGTCCCCCAGAAAGGAAGGCAAAAACACCTGAAATCAGGCATCCTCGGTTGGAAGGAGGTGTCAGTCGAGAGCAGGTGGGGTCCTGGTGCAGCGGTCAGGCAATCGTAGACGTGGCTGGTGTGCCCTGATTCGGACACGGAGGCTGCAGGGTGTACAGGGGTCTGGTCCACCCCCAGGCAAGGCCCTGGGCGCCTCGCTGCACACCCAGCTCTCACGTCCCTCTTCTCAAGTGGGTGTAACCACCCTCGGCCCACGAGCTGTACGGAGCGAGGGCGGGATGAGAGGATAGACGTGAAACCCTCAGACGAGAGAGACGAAGGGTCCTGCCTGACAAATCGGGGTCCTGCCAAGCGGGTGCCCCCACCCTGGTTAGCCAGCAGGGGGCTGGGGGGCTGGCCTCACTCGAGTTCAGGGGTCGGAGGTGATGAGGCTGAGTTGACAATGAACAGGAGGGGGTGTTCGTTAAGTACCAGGAGTGTGTGTATTCATTTGCGTTTGAATTGTATCTCTTTATTGACCAGACAGTATGATGTGTGAAAATGGCCCACTTCCAGAAAGCGCCAGTGAGTTTCTCGTGAGAAGTTTGGTCCCCAGCCAGCCGAGTCCCCACCCAGCAACACCTGCTGCCCTGCGGCCTGTGTGTCCCCCCAGACCGCACACCTGTCCTCCCCCGCCCCTGCCTTTCTTCATTTCCTGCAAACGGAAGCAAAGTCTAGCCGCCACCCCGATGTAATGTTTTCACTCGCAGTCATGGAGAACCTTTCACGTCACCCAGAAAGAATGGCTGTGCACTATTCCACTGTGAGAAGGTGCCAGAACCTTCTCTATATGTAACGCGTCTCTTGCTGAGCGGCACTTGGGCCGTGTGTCCCGTTTTCGCCAGAACAATGCTCTAATGAGTAACTCGAGGCCAACGGCGTCTCGCACAGGTGCTAGTCCATCTCTGAGACAAACACTTCCGAGGCATTGCCAGGTTCAAGGTCATGCGCACTTGTCATCGTGACGGAGAGGGCGCGGCCGCCCCGCCCACACACATGCCCGAGGAATGCAGCCACTTTCTTTAGTGTGTGTGTGTGTGTGTGTGTGTGTGTGTGTGTGTGTGTGTACGTCAGCTCATTTAATTTTCAAAATACTTTGCAAGTTGTTGCAAAGTGTTATATATTAGGTCCAGGGATAGGGATCAGAGAAGAACTGGAGGGCTGCAGGGGAGGGACTTGAAGGCAAGCTCTCCTGACGCTGCAGTTCAAGGTCCATCCCTGTGTCCCGCACATGCAGGCACTTTCACGGGGAGCTTTTCTGTCCTCCAGAAGCTCGCCCCGCCCGGCCCTCGCCCCCGCCCCCGCGCCGGGTTACTGGTCTCTGGCCTCAGAATCATTTCTTCCACTGTGTCGTCGTTGTTCAGTCACTAAGTCGCGTCCAGCTCTTTGTGACCCCACGGACTGCTGCACACCAGGGCTTCCCTGTCCTTCCCCAGCTCCCCGAGTCTGCTCAAACTCACGTCCACTGAGTCAGTGATGCCATCCAACCATCTCATCCTCTGCAGAAGACTGGTAACTAAATGAAGTGGAGGGGAGCTGGGGTCCAGGCAGGGGTGGGCTTCTGCTTCATTGTCCCCCACCCCTAGGACACCACATTTGGGGTCCCCCACCAGGGCACAAGGAGAGACACTGAGTTCTGCCCAGGCTAAAGGGGCAAGAGGAGAATGTCCCTGGAGCCGGGTGAGAGGCAGACCAGGAGGAGGCACCACGGATCTGGAGCGCACCCCCAGGAGGACGCTCCCAACCAGCAGACAGCAAGTGTCACTCAGCCCAGGGGCCTGCCCGCCTCCAGGAGCCAACTCTTAAACCTTCAGGAATGTGTGAGCCAGTTTCTAAGCACACCCATTCTGAAGAATTAAATTATGTGAACTTACAATTAACACATCATACTCCATCAAAGACAATTCCTACTCAGAGCTCATCACTCCCTAATGACCTCGCTCCATTTCGCTGCGAGCTACAGTCGTGAGGTTGCCCACATCGAGGTGTCTGGAAATGCTCCTGCGTGTCTCTTCCCAGCTCCATGTGCAAGGCCATGGTGGGAAATGGGAAATTGGCCATGACGGGAGTATTTACACGGCAGAAATTGGCAGACACTGCAAACTGGGGCCGGTCCACCCCCTGGGGCCAGCTGGTCTGTGTTGGCCAGCACAGCGCGGCCTGACTCTCTCTCCTCCTGCCCTCTGACCTGCCTCCTGCCCACCTCTCCCTTTGAAACACAGCAAAAGACACCCAGTTCTGATCCTCATCACCTGTGGCGTGGGGCGGGCGTCTGTGCCCAAGGAGGTGGGGTCTGGTGCTCCGATGACACGGCAGACCGCATCAGCCCCGAGCACTGGGACCGCCTTGGCAGTGTTTAGAGAAACAATAACACATTTCTACTCCAGAGAAGTTGTGTTCCCATTCTGACGGCTTCATGGCCAGCATGTTCCCATGCCAGGGATCCGTACTTCTCACCTTGAGCTGCACCAGGACCCCAGAGGGCTTGTGAGAACCCAGACTGCCAAGCCTGACCCCAAGTCTCGGATTCAGTGAGCGTAATATTGGGATACAATATGTATTTGGTCCACATCCCCGCTCCCGGCCAGAGCACATAAAACCTTTGTCATTTCCCATATGATAAAATGCCAGCAGCATCCTTTATACTAATGGTTGATCATTGGCCCTGGCTCCAGACACAGGGCTCCTGAGTCCTTGGGATTTCCTGGGTTAGGGGAGCATCTTTTGTAGTAATGAGGTGACTCTGGGAGGGCTCGGGGACACCTTCAGGATGGGGCTGGTCACCACCATGGGGATGGGCAGCTCGGAGATTTCAGCCCCCTTCCCACCCTCCAGGGAGGGGTGAAAGGCTGGAGAGTGAGTTAATAATTGATCATGCCTACCTGATGAAGCCTCATAAACGACCTTAAAGTATGGGGTTTGGAGAGCTGCCAGGTGCTGGGAGGGTGATGCATGCCAGCTCCACAGGGGGCAGAAAAGCCTGTGCTCAGGACCCTTCCAGATCTTAAATTGAAGAAAACCACTAGACCATTCAGGTATGACCTAAATCAAATCCCATACGATTATACAGTGAAAGTGAGAATTAGATTTAAGGGAGTAGATCTGATAGAGTGCCTGATGAACGAACTATGGACGGAGGTTCATGACATTGTACAGGAGACGGGTCAAGAACATCCCCAAGAAAAATAAATGCAAAAAAGCAAAATGGCTGTCTGAGGAGGAGCTGTGAAAAGCAAAGGAGAAGAGGAAAGATAAACCCATCTGAATGCAGAGTTCCCAAGAATAGCAAGGAGAGATAAGAAAGCCTTCCTCAGTGATCAGTGCAAAGAAATAGAGGAAAACAACAGAATGGGAAAGACTAGAGATCTCTTCAAGAAAATTAGAGATACTAAGGGAATATTTCATGCAAAGATGGGCTCAATAAAGGACAGAAATGGTATGGACCTAACAGAAGCAGAAGATATTAAGAAGAGGTGGCAAGAATACACAGAAGAACTGTACAAAAAGATCTTCATGACCCGGATAATCACGATGGTGTGATCACTCACCTAGAGCCAGACATCCTGGAATGTGAAGTCAAGTGGGCCTTAGAAAGCATCACTACGAACAAAGCTAGTGGAGGTGATGGAATTCCAGTTGAGCTGTTTCAAATCCTAAAAGATGATGCTGTGAAAGTGCTGCACTCAATATGCCAGCAAATTTGGAAAACTCAGCAGTGGCCACAGGACTGGAAAAGGTCAGTTTTCATTCCAATCCCAAAGAAAGGCAATGCCAAAGAATGCTCAAACTACCGCACAATTGTACTCATCACACACACTAGTAAAGTAATGCTCAAAATTCTCCAAGCCAGGCTTCAGCAATACATGAACCGTGAACTTCCAGATGTTCAAGCTGGTTTTAGAAATGGCAGAGGAACCAGAGATCAAATTGCCAACATCCACTGGATCATTGAAAATGCAAGAGAGTTCCAAAAAAATGTCTATTTCTGCTTTATTGACTATGCCAAAGCCTTTGACTGTGTGGATCACAACAATCTGGAAAATTCTGAAAGAGATAGGAATACCAGACCACCTGACCTGCCTCTTGAGGAATCTGTATGCAGATCAGGAAGCAACAGTTAGAACTGGACAGGGAACAACAGACTGGTTCCAAATAGGAAAAGGAGTACGTCAAGGCTGTATATTGTCACCCTGCTTATTTAATTTATATGCAGAGTACATCATAAGAAACGCTGGGCTTGATGAAACACAAGCTGGAATTAACATTGCTGGGAGAAATATCAATAACCTCAGATATGCAGAGGACACCACCCTTATGGAAGAGAGTGAAGGAGAACTAAAGAGCCTCTTGATGAAAATGAAAGTGGAGAGAGCAAAAGTTGGCTTAAACCTCAACATTCAGAAAACTAAGACTGTGGCATCCGATCCCATCACTTCATGGCAAACAGATGGGGAAACAGTGTAAACAGTGAGAGACTTTATTTTGGGGGGGCTCTAAAATCACCGCAGATGGTGACTGCAGCCATAAAATTAAAAGTCGCTTACTCCTTGGAAGGAAAGTTATGACCAACCTAGATAACATATTAAAAAGCAGAGCCATTACTTTGCCAACAAAGGTCCATCTAGTCAAAGCTATGGGTTTTCCAATAGTCATGTTGGATGTGAAAGTTGGACTATAAAGAAAGCTGAGCCCCGAAGAACTGATGCTTTTGAACTATGGTGTTGGAGAAGACTCTTGAGAGTTTCTTGGACTGCAAGGAGATCCAACCAGTCCTCCTAAAGGAGATCAGTCCTGAGTGTTCATTGGAAGGACTGACGTTGAAGCTGAAACTCCAATACTTTGGCCACCTGATGCGAAGAACTGACTCAGTGGAAAAGACTCTAATGCTGGGAAAGATTGAAGGCAGGAGGAGAAGGGGACAACAGAGGATGAAATTGTTGGATGGCATCACCGACTCAACGGACATGAGTTTGAGTAAACTCCGGGAGGTGGTGATGGACAGGGAGGCCTTGCGTGCTGCAGTCCATGGGGTCACAAAGAGTCGGATGTGACTGAGCGACTGAACTGAACTGATCCTGATGAAGCCTCATAAAGAGCCCTAAAGTATGGGGTTTGGAGAGCTGCCAGGTGGGTGCACATGACCCCGTGCCAGGATGGTGACGCATACCAGCTCCACAGGGGACAGAAATGCCTGTGTTCAGGGCCCTTCCAGACCTCCCCTGTCTCTCTCTTCATCTGCCTGTTTATTTGCATCTGTTAAAACATCATTTGTAGTTAGTAAATTGGCAATTGTATTTAAAAGTGTTTTCCCGGTTTCCCTCCAGCAAATTAGTGAAGGGAGGGGGTGGTTCATGGGAACCTCTGATTTGTGGCCGAGGCGGACAGAATTGTGGGTCATCTGACGTGGGGTCACCTGGTGAGACTGAGCCTTTAACTTGTGGGGTCTGTGCAGTCTCTGGATAGTGGCAGAACTGAACTGTAGGACCCCTGGCTGGGGTCTGACACTCATTCACTGTGGGCAGACACCCACACATCTGGGTCAGAAGGTCTGGGAAAATGAGACCAAACAAAAGAAAAAGAGGGTTTTTTCCCCAGATAGTGAGTCAGGGGTGAACTCGCTTCTCTGAGTTCCCAGGGGATGCTGATGCTGCTGGTCTGGGGGCCCCACCTTGAGGATTCAGGTTTGGAGGTGTGGCCAGGTGGACCAGGGTCACGTGCCTGGACCAGACGTCAGGGGGTTGCAAAGAGGGGATGCAGTGAGGCGCAGGGAGCGTAACAGGCACCCCCGAGTGGGACCAGAGCGCGGCCACGGCTCGGGTCCCTGGATTTCAAGGGTGACTTGCTGACAAAGCCCCCACCCGGGCTGAGGATGGAAGGAGAAGCAAGAAGAGAAATCTTGGAAGAGGAAGGAACTGCATCAGGCAGGGGTGCCAAGGCCGCCGGTCACTGAGGCGGCAGGATTCAGGCCCGGGGAGGTGCCTCTCAGGGCTGCAGTCTGGAGTGAGCAGGGACAGGCAGACGCAGAGCCGACATTCTGTGTGGTTCCTTAGGTCAGGTTCAAGAACAGGCAACACTGACCTATGGGGATAAGAGTCAGACAGAGGTCCTCGTGTGTTCCGTGTCTCGATCTGGGCAGTCACTCGGGGGTCATGGATGTGCACTGATTCCCAGGGCTGCACACTCTGGACGTGTGGATGCTACCACGAGCAGATGTGTCTTTACTGCACGTTCACCGAGGCCTACCATGTGCCAGACCTCCTGCTGGGCTCTGAGGACATAGCCGGGAGGAAGGAGCTGCCCTGACCGTGGGGCAGCCCCCCTGACTGTGCAAGCCAGGGTGCTCAGCAGAGCCCTCGAGCCACTGTGGCCTCGAGCAGGCAGGTGGGCGTGGCTGGAAGATGAAGGTCAGGGCCCGAGAGATGTCAGCAGGTCTCTAGGACGCTCTGGTCAGATCTCAGATCTCAGAAAACAAGGCAGCTGCCCCGCCGGGGAAGGCGATGGAGCGGAAAGGACAGTCCGTGCAGGACAAAAGTGACGTGTGTGTTCGACACGGCTGGAATGTGGGGTCCATGCTGGGCCATAGCCACAGATACGGTTGGGGAGATAAGCAGGGCTGGTGATGGAGAGACCCGCAAGGCTGCCCGGTTGGGCCTCCGCCCTCCTGCCACACGTGAGTGGATCCCAGAGCCAGAGATCCAGACGTGATTCTGTGAGATTCTGTTGATGGCAAGATCTCGAGCAGGCGACACCAACACATGGGGACCAGGGTGAGAAGGGGAGGCGTTCCTGGAGGCTGGCTGTGTCCCGTGTCATGACCAGTGGCGGGGGCACAGAGGTGCACACGTCCGCACACTTCATAAGCGTGCACTGCGCTGGGAGTTATGTTACACCCACTGTGTGGAGTGAACAGAGTGCCAATCAGCGCGATGCAGGGGAGAGACGGAGGGGCCCGAGGACACGCTCAGATGCGGAGGTGACGGTGGGGAAGCGACGGGATGCCAGGCCCCGCTGGCTCTGGGGACCCCTCCCAGGGATCGGGGTGCGTTCAGCTCTCCAGCCCCGGGCACCTGACTGTGCCGAGGAGAAGCCCACCAGGAGCTCTGGGCTGGTGGGTGTGGGGAGGCCTGGCAAGGAGGGGCTGTGGAGACCTGGGGTGCGGGGCGCTTGCTCATCCAAGGCTGGTGGCAGGACCGGCCTCCAGTCGCAGGTCTCTGTCGTAGGACGAGGGGTCTGGTGGGAGCTCAGAGCTTGATGACGGCGTGAACGACCAAGAGAAAGTGCTCAGGACCACACTCAAGCGTTGATAAATTCCTTTGCTGTGAGGTGTCTCTTACCCTGAAAACGACTGGCTGGCGGGCCCTCCCCGCTGCGCCTCTGACCGGGGCTGCCGCTCAGGCCTCTGGGGCTCAGAAGGGCTCTCGCTGGGCTTAAGGTCTGCCACTGCTGCCTGGACATGCCTTTGTTTTAACTGAAGTATCGTTGATTTCCAACGTTGTGCTGGTTTTTTTCAGACTCCTGCTACACATCATTACAAGATACGGAGTACAGTTCCCCGGGCTGTACAGTAGGCCATTATTGTCCCTCCATTTAGTGTGTGACAGTGTGTATCTATTAGCCCCAAACTCCTAATTTGCCCCTCCCCTCTCCCCCTGGGTAACCATAAGTTTGTTTTCTGCGCCTGTGAATCTATTTCACGTGCTCGTCGGCTCGCCTCCCTGCAGGTCTTTGTCTCCTGGAGGGTGAGTGAGGTCTGTCTTCCTTCATGGCCTTTGTAGAGGAAGCAGCCTGGTGGCCCCTTGAGGCACCCCTTCCCCTGGTGGACCCCAGCTTGTCCCCCTGGGACGTGAGGCGCTGGGCTCCTGAGGCAGCCCCCTCTGAGCGCTGAGTCCCGGTGCCCGGGCAGGAGGTGCCCGGGCAGGAGGCACCCGAGCAGAGAGCCAAGTGCTCCTGCCCCCAGGCTAGGGGGGACACGTCTGCCCATCATCTTCAAAGAGGGAGGAAGAAGGCCGCGGTGCCCTGGGGTCAGGTCCAGAGTCCCTGACGGCCAGAGCTGGACAAGCCCGTCCCCGCCTGGAGTTGCAGAGAGTGCAGAGCTGGGCCCAGCCCCCTGATGGTTTAGCCCCAGTGCCTCGGGTTCCCCTGCTGGAGGATCGTCACCAAGAGTACAGGCATCATCCCGCAGTGAGGGGGGCCGGGAGTCCCGCTCGTGCAGGAGACACCCCTGCCCTCCAACCCCGGTCAGCCAGGCTGCCCCCCACCTCCCCCGGGGCACATGGAGCCTCCAAGGCCCGGCCCCGACTTGTCTGTGCCCGAGGGTGGCGGCCCAGCACCGCAGTGGGCAGGCAGCAGGCGGCCCAGGCTTCCCCGTGAGTCCAAGGAGCCCGGGGCCTGTCGGGGCCTGCTGGACGCAGCGCTGTGAACAAGCGAGGCTCTCGTCCGTTCAGACGCTCCCTTGTCCCAGCCATCTCCTTATTCCCAGCTCGGTGCCACCATGGGGTCATGTTAGTGTCAGTCGCTCGGTCGTGTCCGACTCTCTGCGACCCCATGGGCTGTAGTCCGCCAGGCCCCTCTGTCCATGGGATTCTCGAGGCAAGAGTACTGGAGTGGGGTGCCAGTTCCTTCTCCACCACGGGATTGCCCCCCAGTTTAAAACAGGCAAGTAGGACTCAGTCATGGCCGAAGATTTGAAACTACGGGTAAGGAGCAGTCCTCTTCTCCCTCAACCCAGCGATGCTGCTGATGAAGGGATGGTGATAAAGAAAGTGACGGTGGTGACGATGAAGACGGTGCAGATGATGGTGATGATGGAGATGGTGGCTGTAGTGACGATGAAAGCAAACAGTAATGAGGATAAGGAAGAAGACGGAGACCACGAGGAAGCAGGAGCCAGCGGGGGTTTGTGTGGACTCAACTCCAGCCATGGTGGGAATATTTCAGCCATAGGAATTGGCAGGTTGCACCAATCCGGGCTTTTCTCTTGGGGAGAGCCAGTGAGCTGCTCCACCTTGAGCGGGACGGCGCCCCTCACTCGGATGATAACCCATCCCTGAGTCACACTGACGCTGGCTCCAGAATGGACTGAGCGCCCGTGTCCACTGTCAGCCCGAACTGCCAGCATCCTGGCCCGAGGCCTGCCAGCTCTCGCCAGTCAGCCGCTGCAGCCTACACACTGCTCCGGAGCTTCGATGGCCAGACAGGGGCTTGCCCTGCAGCCCAACTCGTATCCCAGCTGTTTCTCTGCGGGGATCGACCTTGACCAGCCCCTGGGCTCCCCTGTACCCTTCCCGCCTTCCACCAGTTCCTCCAGCAAAGCCCCCCGGTTCCACCCTGGGGGCTCCCGTCTCCCCCCCTGCCCCCATGACCAGGCCACCTCAGCAGAAGTGCGGCCACCCCCGTGACCCCCCAACCCTCAACCCCATTCCCTCTGAAGCCCCCCACGCGGTCTTCTCCCTAATGGGCATGAAGCGCGGGTAGTCTTGCCTGGTCTGTTTGGTGAGGCGGGGGCCTCCCGGGTTATAAAGCCTGAGCGCAGGGGGCTCGGGACATGCCAGCTGTGGTCATCCCGCCCCCTCTGATCAGCAGGATCTGGAGAGGCTTGTCCAGAATGAGAGGAAAGCGGGGCAGGGCGGCCTGCGGAGTACAGCGTGGGCACGAGCGGGGACCCTTTGACTGGGAGCCCTGGAGGGACCCAGCAGGGAGGGGTGAGGCCTAAGGCACAGCTTGTCAGAGACTCTGGAGGGAGCAGGGCCTCAATGGGGAGGGACAGGAGTCTGGAATCCTGCTTCCTGCGGCCATAGGATCGGAAAGCTCACAGTCCTCCCCTAGACCCTCACAGCACTCCACAGAGAAACAGAGGTGCCCCTGGGCTGTGCCCCCAGC
>SJYQ01004774.1:286717-366321 GCA_006410935.1 Redunca redunca | reverse complement strand
GACATATATCATTACAATTATATTAATGCAAGATCACTGTTTCATTAAGCCATCACATCACTTATCATACATTTACACTGAAAATATGTTTAAAGTTCTCATTCCCCTACCTTTTAATTGTTATAAGGAACTTTGCAGATTATAGCCATTTTAAATTCAAAATAATAAAATCAAGGTCATCTACCTCATCACAGGATTTGATATAGTCCTCAATTTGACTTCCTTCTAAATAGTTTTACAGAATGAATTAAGATTGTCTATTTATGTGGAGTCTATATTTTTGTTAGAAATTAATTAGCATGCTCTTAGTTTTTTTTTTTTTTTAACTTCTACAACAGCTAAGTGAAATAGAAGACCTTTTTTAACCTATGCCTTTAACTATAACTAGCCATCTTAAAAGACAGTTATCAGGTCTCTATTCCACATATCCTCTCCTTTATTTCTACTGTCTTTACCAAGTCTTTATTTCTGACCCATGACCTCGACCCTTGACTCTTGGTTTTCAAATTTCTTTCTTTTACTGATAAATGTTGGGATGAGTGGTCTAAAACAATGCTGTTATAATTTCCACCTCTTGCTCTTTAGCATCAAACCTATCTTTGCTTTGAAGCCATACATTACCATCATATGTATGATATTTTTCTCCTTTTCTTACATTCCTTTTCAACTTCTATAGTCATATTTTATATAGTTTTCAACTCTATTGATCATTCCCTTATCCTCAAGGAAGTGTCATTGTCTGTTTTTATAGATGTTCCTGCAGGAAAGGGGTCTTGTACATCAGCAACTTAAGCTAAGTAATTGTCCTGTTTCTCAATTTTTGCTGGCCTAAAGACATAACAAATATAAAGTAAACATGGGATGTATAGTACGTAGTCTGTGTATAAAAGCATAGTGTTTGCCTAACTGAATCTTACTATGACCCCCAAAGTTAAGCGAAGTATTAAAAAGTTTTAAAAATGCCTTTGCTTAAAACAAGAGTGGATGGTTTTCTAACTTTTAAAATATATGTTTACAAATTATTGAATGCTTATTTTTACCTTGCTGTTACGTCACGTTTCCCAAAACTTAATTTACAGTTAATTTCATGTAGGAACACAAACTTGTCTATAATTGGGTAGAGAAAGTCTCAGCCTACTTAAATAAATTGCTTTCAGTTTGTGAAGTAAGGCTAAATTTCTTATATTAACAACAGGTTTGTAACTTTCTTAAAGAAATTTGCTATAACATCAACTTTATATTTCAACAGCATGAAAAGTAAGACAATAAAATTTCCGGAAACACCCACAGTTAAAAAACACCACCTGGAATCATGACTAAAAATATATAAAATAAATGGTTTATGAGTGAGGCAGTGATTCTGTTTCCCAAACAATTTATACTCTTCATTTTAGCAAAACTTAACTAAATGAAAACATAAAAATTGATTCTATGAATATCCTTTCTTGAACATTTAACATACTATTTTAAACTAAAATTATTATCTTTGAAATATTCTCTAAGAATGAACTCCATGTTGTCGATAACAACACTAAGTCACAACTAAATGCATTTAGGGTGCAAAATGGGAGTGGAATCTGCTTCTAGGAGAAGTTGACCTTCTGTTTTACAATTTATTTTATAATATTCTTCAGTTCAGTTCAGTTCAGTCGCTCAGTCGTGTCTGAGTCTTTGTGACCCCATGAACTGCAGCACGCCAGGCCTCCCTGTCCATCACCAACTCCCCGAGTTCACCCAGACTCACGACCATCGAGTCAGTGATGCCATCCAGCCATCTCATCCTCTGTCGTCCCCTTATCCTCCTGCCCCCAATCCCTCCCAGCATCAGAGTCTTTTCCAACGAGTCAACTCTTCGCATGAGGTGGCCAAAGTACTGGAGTTTCAGCTTTAATATCATTCCTTCCAAAGAAATCCCAGGGTTGATCTCCTTCAGAATGGACTGGTTGGATCTCCTTGCAGTCCAAGGGCTCTCAAGAGTCTTCTCCAACACCACAGTTCAAACGCATCAATTCTTCAGTGCTCAGCCTTCTTCACAGACCAACTCTCACATCCATACATGACCACAGGAAAAACCATAGCCTTGACTAGACTATTCTTCAGTGTAATATTTTAATATTCTTCAGTGTACTATTTTAAAATTGTACTTAGCTATAATAAGTACCAAGATAACTGTACACTGGGAAGGATAATTTTAGTACTTTCATCTATAAAAGAGACCAATAAATCTGGAAGGATGTTGCTCTGTAATTTAACTCTTGACAGTGCCAACACACAACTATTATGTACTTGCAGGTAAGTCTCAGTTCCTTAATCAAAAGTAATATTTCAGGTGTTAAAGAAATAAATTACATAGTAACACACCAGAAATAATATTTTATCAAGGTAATAAAAGTAATATATTATCATGTCAGTCAAAACAGAGTATAATTCAGTTTTCAAAGGTGTTAAATTCACATTGTCTTAACCATAAATAAATAAGCTTATGTATTTATGGCCAATTGATCTACACCAAAGGAGGCAGGGATATACAGTGGAGAAAAGACAGTCTTCAATAAGTGGTGCTGAGAAAACTAGAAAGTTACATGTAAACGTGTGAATTTAGAACATTCTCTAACACCATATTCAAAAATAAACTCAAAATTGGTTAAAGACCTAAATGTAAGACTGGATACTATAAAGCTCATAGAAGAAAACATAGGCAGAACATTTTTTGATATAAATTGCAGAAATATTGGGGGGAATCTATCTCCTAAAGTAAAGGAAATAAAAGACAAAATAAACAAATGGGACTGAATTAAACTTAAAATCTTTTGCACAGTGAAGGAAATTGTTGACAAAACAGAGGCAACCTATAGATGGGAGAAACTATTTGCAAATGATGTGATTGATAAGGAATTAATATCCATATATATAAACAGCTCATATTACTCAATATAAAAAAAATGTACAGAACAACTGAATAGACATTGACATTTTTCCAAAGAGGAAATGCATATGTGTAAAAGGCACATGAAAATATGCTCACTAATCTTTAGGGAAATGCAGATCAAAACCACACTGAGACATCATCTCACACCAGTTAGAATGACTATTATCAAGAAGAAAATAAATAAATACCAGCAAGGATGTGGAGAAAAGGCAACTCTTGTATACTCTTGGTGGGAATGTAAATCCATGCAGCCACTAACAATATGGAGGTTTCTCAAAAAACTAAAAATGAAACTACTATACAAGCCAGCAATTTCACTCCTGGGCCTATATCTGAAAGAAGCAAAAATACTAATTTGAAAAATATATGTATCCTGTTGTTCATTAGCAGCATTATTTACAACTGCCAAGTTATGGAAGGAACTTAAGTGTCCATCAGCAGATGAACGGACAAAGATGTGGTATACTAATACAATGGAATAATGCTCAGTGATAAAAAAGAATGTAATATTTCCATGTGTAGCAACACCAGTGGACTTAGAGGGTATTGTGCTAAATGAAATAAGTCAGACAGAAAAAGCCAAATGCTATATGATATCACTTATACTTAGAATCAACGAAATAGTGAACAGAAAAAAAAAGCAGATTCAGAGATATAGAGAACAAACTAGGGGTTACAGGGGTAGGGGGAAATACAGAGATTGGGAAATGAATGCTATAAATTACTGGGATTAGATTAGATTCAGGGTTGTATTGCACAACACAGGGGACATAGACAATATTTTGTAATGACTGTAAATGGAAAATAATCCTCCAAATGACATAATTTTTTTAAATACCCAACTTTAATTTCTTTTATAGTATCATTATATTACCTATCACTTCAAGATATAGATATTAACATATTTAGATAAAATGATGTAATATCTGAGATGCACTTCAGATAATGTGAACAAACATGAGAGAAAATACAGTTGAACCAAGCATGCTCATGAATGTGTAACTGAGGAATGAGTTCATAGGCATTCATGATACTCTACCTTTTTTGTATTTAAAAAAGATTCCTATATTAAACAAAATAAATGCAAATTGTTAGGCCTCATCCCAGACATATGAATCAAAAACTTGAAACTTCAAGTTCCCATTTCTCATTCAAAGTATATGGGATCAGAATTGTAGGGGCTGGAAATGCATATTAACAATCTCATTACATGAGTCGTAATCTGAAAGTCTTATCACACATGCTTTATAAGAAAGATATTTTGCAGTGTACACAACAAAACACAATTTATAAGGACCTAATGTGAGTTGTCAATCTGATATACACACTTTAAACACTCTGCTGTAAAATTGTTTCTCAACACAAGAATATTTATAAATTTAGTGCATAATCCATGATTTTCCTTCTTTTTGACACATCAGATCAAAGCAAACAGACTGAGAAATAAGCATTCTGATTAGAAACTAATGTTTAAAATAATTCTTGAACATGACACATACATGCCATGCTGATAAATACAAACTCTTTTATATGATCCTCAAACCACATTAAAGAGACAGTTCATGTCAGAGACATACTTAAATCATTCTGTATTTCCTCCTTTTTCTCTCATGTGAAAATGTCACCTTAAGAGTAATTTTTTTAGGAGTGTTTTTTTCATCCTATACACCTTCAGATAAGTTGAGAGCCACAATTTTTACTGATTGGGGATTGAGCGTTTCTTGGATGTTTAGTACAACTCTTGGACAATATAATATAAATGTTTCAAATACCTGTAATAATTTTTATTAACTAAATACTAATAGTTTTTCCAGTTTCATTAAAATNTAATATAAATGTTTCAAATACCTGTAATAATTTTTATTAACTAAATACCAATAGTTTTTCCAGTTTCATTAAAATGAAAAGTTATTTTGTGTATTATTTACTAACCTACATTATCACCTCACCTTAAATCATCAACATTGCCATAAATTAGCTGTAAGCCCTAAGGAAATATCACTGAAAATATAACAGAGCTATTATCAATTTTATTTGCCTTTCTATAGCAACTGAACACAAATAAAATCCATCTATTAATCTATATAAATTTCTCATTGCTGCCTTTTGAAGATCAACCTTAGGAAGGGTTGTCAGAAAAAGGCTCTTTGAGGACATGCTATTTTTGCTGAAATTTGTATTTGGTTGATAAAAACGTACCAGACATTTGAAGAACTGAGATGAGTGTTTACAACTGAGTAACCAGCAAAAACTTAGACTTGAGAAGAAACTCAGAATTTCCAAGGAACAAGATCAAAGTCCTGACAATATAGGAGCAAACAGGTAGGAAGAATTAAATCATGAGTGGCCTTGTAAGCTATATTCTGCTACTGGGTTTTATTTTCACCATAATCAGAAGCCACTGGAGTATTTTAGGAAAGAAGCTAATTCGAACTGATTTATGCTTTTAAAAGATTATTCTGACTACTGCATGAAGAATGGACTGTAGGAAGTAGAAGCAGAAGCAGGGGCAGAAGTTGACCTTNTTAAAAGATTATTCTGACTACTGCATGAAGAATGGACTGTAGGAAGTGGAAGCAGAAGCAGGGGCAGAAGTTGACCTTGGCTTATATAAGATTTCCTTCAAAGGTCTTCAAGGTATCTTGAACTGACATCATCTGGAAAGTAAATAAATCAGCTGTTTTGTCCATGGTCTATTTCTTTCTGTACTTTGTGTATCTTTGCAAATGATACTAATAAACAAAATAAATATCACAGAGATTGTAATAGACCTTCTACAAATCAAATTGGTATAAAGCTATTGTAGTAGAGAAATAATATGCTTTTAAAAGTTTCACCAAAAAGCCAATTCCGCATACTTATAGTTTCTAAAGAATAAAGCTGATGTGAATAATCTTACAAGCTGTATTGATCGCTTTTCCTACTATTATTTACTCAGCCATCGGTATTTATGTGGTGGCCTCACTGAGTTGTACTACCCATTTTATTATTATCTTTAGGCTACACATAAGTCTCAATGTTGTTTAAAACTTTAAAATGTGTTGCTATATACTTAATTATTCATTTCAGTCAAGAGAAACAAAACTAAGAAANGTATCCTACCTTTAAGGAACTGTTCAAGGAGTTTGAGGTAAGAAAGGAAAAAAGAGAGGCAAGGTTCCTATTCATATGGTATCTACATTTCTGAGGACAGATATTAATCAATTAGACAAACTCATGTACAATAAGTTTTTAGATAGCAAACCTGCCTGCAGAAAATAAAACGAGGTCATTTATTATCAAATTCATGAGGAAAACAGGCTATATTCTTACTGACGGTGTGATCAGGGAAGGCTTCTCTGAAAAGGTAACACTTGAACTGAAACCAAATAACTAGAATAGCTAGTCAGGAAACTACCAGAAGAGAACATTGCCAAAAGAAGCAGACGAGGCATACAGTCTTGGCTGAAAGAAAGTGAAGTCACTCAGTTGAGTCCGACTCTTTGTGACCCCATGGACTGTAGCCTACCAGGATCCTCTGTCCGTGGGATTTTCCAGGCAAGAGTACTGGAGTGGGTTGCCATTTCCTTCTCCAGGGGATCTTCCCAACCCAGGGACTGAAACCCAGGTCTCCCTCATTATAGGCAGACGCTATACTGTCTGAGCCACCAGGGAAGTCTATGCTCTTGGCTGAAAAGGCATGTCATATAAAGGACAGGAAATAGGACAGGAAAGCTTATAGATATCAGAAATTCATTTCCTACAGTTCTGGAGGCTAGAACACTTAAGAACAAGATACTGGCCAAATTATTGTCTAGTGAGAGACTACTTCCTCATTCCTAGGCACCTCTTCCCACTGTGTTCCCACTTGTAGAAAGGAGGATGGGTCTTTCTGTGGTCTATTTTTTTTAAGTGCACTAATCCCATTCAGGTGCCTCTTCTCTCATGACCTAATCACCTCCCAAAGTCTCCACATTTCCACATACCATCACACTGGGGATTAGGTTTCCTCATATGAATGGGGGATTGGGGAGTGTGGAACAAGCATTCAGTCTATAGCAGGGGGTAAATAAAGAAGCATGTAAAAATGGATAAGGCATTATAGGAAGACACTTAAAATCATTAAATGAGGTGCTATCAGAGCATTGAAGCAGAGAAACTGGATGATCTGGTATCTTCTTTTCAACACTATTTTGACTCAGTTTCAGGTAGACCTGATAGACAGCTATAGTAGGTCTCTAGATAAGAATTAGTGATGGCTTGATTATATATTTGCCTTATGTATTTGGGTTTTCATTTTCCCAGAATATATTTCCCATTCTTAACAATTTGTCTGCTTTCTTAGAAAAATTACTTTTGCCAACTAAACACAACTTCATTAGGGGCTCTGTATTAGGGTTGTCCTAAAAAACAACCAATATGATATGTGTATATATTACCACTCATACTGAGAGTAAGAGAAAGACAGAGATTGGGGGATTATACAGGTTTGTTTATCTACCTATCTATCTATCTATCTATCTCTCCATCTATCAGTTCAGTTCAGTTCAGTCACTCAGTCGTATCTGACTCTTTGCAACCCCATGAATCGCAGCACGCCAGGCCTCCCTGTCCATCACCACCTCCCAGAGTTCACCCAGACTCACACCCATCGAGTCGGTGATACCATCCAACCATCGCATCCTCTGTCGTCCCCTTCTCCTCCTGCCCCCAATCCCTCCCAGCATCAAAGTCTTTTCCAATGAGTCAGCTGTTCGCATGAGGTGGCCAAAATACTGGAGTTTCAGCTTTAGCATCATTTCTTCCAAAGAAATTCCAAGGCTGATCTTCAGAATGGACTGGTTGGATCTCCTTGCAGTCCAAGAGACTCTCAAGAGTCTTCTCCAACACCACAGTTCAAAAGCATCAATTCTTCGGCACTCAACACACAAAGATTGAGAGAGTGATTTAATTTTTAAGGAATTGACTCAGGCTGCAATAGTGAAAGCTGAAAAATCCAAAATCCGCTGAGCAAATCATCAAACTGGAGACCCAGGGAAGAAATGATGTTAGAGTTTGAATTCAAAGGCTGTCTGCTGGCAGGATTTCCTCTTTTTGAGGGGAAATCAGTCTTTTTTCCCCACTCCAGTACTCCTGCCTGGAAGATCCCATGGACGGAGGAGCCTGGTAGGCTTCAGTCCATGGAGTCGCTGAGGGTCAGACACAACTGAGTGACTTCACTTTCACTTTTCACTTTCATACACTGGAGAAGGAAATGGCAACCCACTCCAGTGTTCTTGCCTTGAGAATCCCAGGGACGGGGGAGCCTGGTGGGCTGCCGTCTATGGGGTCACAACAGAGTCAGACAAGACTGAAGTGACTTAGCAGCAGCAGCAGTCTTTTTTCTTAAGACTTTCAACTGATAGAATGAGGACACTTCTTCCCCTATTATGGAGAGTAATCTGTTTTACTCATAGTCTAATTAAATGTATGTATGCTCAGTCATCTCCAACTCTTTGTGACCCTGTGGACTGCAGCCCACCAGGCTCCTCTGCCCATGGAACTTTCCAGGCAAAAATATTGAAGTGAGTTACCATTTCCTACTCCAGGGGATCTTCCCGACCCAGGAATCAAAGCTATAAATAATGCCTGCAAATGCAAGAGAGCCAGAAATATAGGTTCAATCCCTGGGTACCATGGCCTAGACAAGGAGCCACATAAAATTAACCATCACAGGTTCTATTCAACTTAGTTAAATAGTAAGCGTTTGACTCAAGAATACATCCTATCCCTAAAATCACTTCCAGACCACATTATCTGCACCTACAACCACAACATGTAGTGATTTGTGTTTCCCAATTATGGATCCCTTTAAACAAGTCACCAGTAGATTCTGTGAGGCCCAGTGAACAACTAATGCTTCAGCTTTACATAGGACAGAGTAATTTGGTTTGTTTTAAATTAAAAAAACAAAATGTGATTGCCTCAAACAAGATCCAGATTGGAAAAAGCATGCATCAAATTAATAATGGTTTTCTTTCGGGACTTCCCTGGTGGTCCAGAGGTTAAGAATTCACCTTCCAATGCATGGGATCCAGGTTCCGTCCCTGGTCCAAAAAGCAAGATCCCACATGATGGAGATCAACTAAACCCACACACCACAAGAACTGAGTCCCCGACAAGCAACTAAGACACAATGCCATCAAATAAATATTTTTTTAAAAATTAATAACTGTTTTTCTGGAAATGGGGCTTCAAAGATGGAAGGTTTCCAATTTTCAGTGTGCATAACTAAAATTTAATTCTCTGTATAATTTATGATTAGCAGCTAATCCTTTTTTTTTTTTAAATCAGTAAATAACAATTTTTTTTCTAAATTAGTAAGTGGGGAAAAAAGCGCATTTTAAATATTATACAAAGCAGAAGTCCTATCTTTAACTGTAGAAGTCCAAAAGATGCCTCTGTAGAACTACAGGTTTTATGGCACAATTTGAAAACCTTTATTGAAATCATTGTGGGTTTTTTAAATTAATTTTAATTGGAGGCTAATTACTTTACAATGTTGTAGTGGTTTTTGCCATACATTAACATGAATCAGCCATGGGTGTACATGTGTCCCCCATCCTGAACACTCCCCCCCCCACCTCTCTCCCCATCCGATCCCTCAGGGTCATTCCAGTGCACCTTCCCTGACCACCCTGTCTCATGCATCAAAACTGGACTAGCAATCTTTTTCACATATGGTACTATGCTATTCTCTCATGTCATCCCACCCTCACCTATCACAGAGTCCAAAAGTCTGTTCTTTACAGACTTTTGTTTTTTTATTATCATAAATGGATATTGAATTTTGTTAAAGGCTTTCTCTGCATCTATTGAGATAATCATATGTTTTTTATCTTTCAATTTGTTACTGTGGTGTATCACATGGATTGATTTTCGAATATTGAAGAATCCTTGCATCCCTGGGATAAAGCCCACTTGGTCATGATGTATGATCTTTTTAATATGTTGTTGGATTCTGCTTGATAGAATTTTGTTAAGCATTTTTGCATGTATGTTCATCAGTGATATTGGCCTATAGTTTTCTTTTCTTTGTTTTGGTGTGGAATCTTTGTAAGGTTTTGGTATTAGAGTGATGGTGGCCTCATAGAATGAGTTTGGCAGTTTACCTTCCTCTGCATTTTTCTGAAAGAGTTTGAGTAGAATAGTTGTTAGCTCTTCTGTAAATTTTTGGTGGAATTCACCTGTGTAGCCATCTGGTCCTGGGCTTTTGTTTTTTGGAAGATTTTTTTATTACAGTTTCGATTTCCGTTCTTCTGATGGGTCTGTTAAGATTTTCTATTTATCCCTGGTTCCATTCTGGAAGGTTATATTTTTAAGAATTTATCAATTTGTCCATTTTATTGGCAAATAGTTGCTGATTCTAGTCTCTTGTGATCCTTTGTATTTCTGTGTTGTCTGTTGTCATTTCTCCATTTTCATTCCTAGTTTTGTTGATTTGATTCTTCTCCCTTTTTTGCTTGATGAGTCTAGCTATTGGTCTCTCTATTTCATTTATCTTCTCAAAGAATCAGCTTTTAGCTTTGTTGATGTTTGCTATGGTCTCCTTTGTTTCTTTTGTCTTTATTTCTGCCCTAATTTTTTATGATTTCTTTCCTTCTACTAACCCCAGGGTTCTTCATTTCTTCTTTTTCTAGTTGCCCTGGGTGTAAAGTTAGGTTATTTATTTGATCTTTCTCTTGTTTCTTGAGATAAGCTTGTATTGCTATGAACCTTTCCCTTAGCACTGCTCTTACTGAATCCCATCAGTTTTGGGTTATTATGTTTTCATTTTCATTGATTCTATGCATATTTTTTTTGGGGGGGGGCTTCCCTGGTAGCTCAGATGGTAAAAGCGTCTGCCTACAATGCTGGAGACCCAGGTTCAATCCTTGGGCCAGGAAGATCCTCTGGAGAAGGAAAGGGAAACCCACTCTAGTACTCTTGCTTGGAAAATCCCATGGACCTAGGAGCCTGGTAGGCTACAGTCCATGGGGTCACAAAGAGTCAGATACGACTGAGTGACTTCACTTCACTTATGCATATTTTGATTACTTTTTAAATTTCTTCTGTGATTTGTTGGTTATTCAGAAGTGTGTTGTTTAGCCTCTGTATGCTTGCATTTTTAACAGTTTTTGTCCTGTGGTTGATGTCTAATCTTACTATATTGTGATCAGAAAAGATGCTTGAAATGATTTCCTTTTTTTTTTTTTCTTTTAATTTGCCAAGGCTAGATTTATGGTCCAGGATGTGATCTATCTTGGAGAATGTTCCATGTGCACTTTAGAAAAAGGTGAAATTCATTGTTTTGGGATGAAATGTCCAATAGATATCAATTAGGTCTAACTGGTCCATTGCATCATTTAAAGTTTGTGTTTCCTTGCTGATATTCTGTTTAGATGACCTATCCATAGGTGTGAATGGGTATTAAAGTCTCCCACTGTTATTGTGTTATTGTTAATTTCCCCTTTCATACTTGTTAACATTTGCCTTACATACTGCAGTCCTCCTATGTTGGGTGCATGTATAATTGTTATATCTTCTTCTTGGATTGATCCTTTGATCATTATGTAGTGTCCTTCTTTGTCTCTTTTCATGGGCTTTATTTCAAAGTCTATTTTATATGATATGAGTATTGCTAGTCCTGCTTTCTTTTGGTCTCCTTTTGCATGAAATATCTTTCTCCAGCCCTTCATTCTCAGTCTCTATGTGTCCCTGTTTTGAGATGGGTCTCTTGTAGACAGCATATATAGGGATCTTGTTTTTGTATCCATTCTTTGTCTTTGTCTTTTGGTTGGGGCATTCAACCCATTTACATTTAAGGTAATTACTGATAAGTATGATCCCATTGCCATTTACTTTGTTGTTTTGGGTTCAAATTTATAAACCTTTTCTGTCTTTCCTGTCTAGAGAATATCCTTTAGCATTTGTTGGAGAGCTGGTTTGGTGGTGCTGAATTCTGTCAGCTTTTGCTTGTCTGTAAAGCTTTTGATTTCTCCTTCATATTTGAATGAGATCCTTGCTGGGTACAGTAATCTGGGCTGTAGGTTATTTTCTTTCATCACTTTAAGTATGTCCTGCCATTCCCTCCTGGCTTGAAGAGTTTCTATTGAAAGATCAGCTGTTATCCTAATGGAAATCCCCTTGTGTGTTATTTTTTGTTTTTCCCTTGCTGTTTTAATATTTGTTTTTTGTGTTTCATCTTTGTTACTTTGATTAATATGTATCTTGGGGTGTTTTACCTTGGGTTTATCCTGTTTGGGACTCTCTGGGTTTCTTGGATGTGGGTGGCCATTTCCTTCCCCATTTTAGGGAAGTTTTCAACTATTACCTCCTCAAGTATTTTCTCATTGCCTTTCTTTTTGTCTTCTTCTGGGACTCCTATGATTCGAATGTTGGGGCATTTGACATTGTCCCAGACGTCTCTGAGGTTGTCCTCATTTCTTTTAATTCTTTTTTCTTTTTTCCTCTCTGCTTCATTTATTTCCACCATTCTATCTTCTACCTCACTTATCCTATCTTCTGCCTCCGTTATTCTACTGTTGTTCCCTCCAGAGTGCTTTTGATCTCAGTTATTGCATTATTCATTATTGAATGACTATTTTTTATTTCTTCTAAGTCCTTGTTAAACCTTTCTTGCATCTTCTCAATCCTTGTCTCTAGCCTATTTATCTATAACTCCATTTCATTTTCAAGATTTTGGATTATCTTTACTATCATTATTTTGAATTCTTTTTCAGGTAAACTCCTTATCTCCTCCTCTTTTGTTTGGTTTAGTGGGTATTTATCATGTTCCTTTACCTGCTGAATATTTCTCTGTCTTTTCATTTTGTTTAGATTTCTCTGTTTGGGGTATCCTTTCTGTATGCTGGAAGTTTGTGGTTCCTCTTTATTATGGAGATTCCTCCCTGTAGGTGTGGTTGGATGAGTGGCTTGTCAAGGTTTCTTGGTTACAGAAGCTTGTGTCGGTGTTTTGGTGGGTGGAGCTGGATCTCTTCTCTCTGGAGTGCAATGAAGTGTCCAGTAGGGAGTTTTGAGGTGTCTATAGCTTTGGTGTGACTTTGGGCAGCCTGTATTTTAATGCTCATGGCTATGTTCCTGCCTTGCTGGAGAATTAGTGTGGTATGTCTTGCACTGTAACTTGTTGGCTCTTGGATGGAGCTTGGTTTCAGTGTAGGTATGGAGGCTTTTGGATGAGCACTTGTTGATTAATATTCCCTAGAGCCAGGAGTTCTCTGGTGTTCTCAAGTTTTGGATTTAAGCCTCCTGCCTTTGGCTTTCAGTCTTATTCTTACAGTACCCTTCAAGACTTCTCCATCCATACAGCACAGATGATGAAACATTTAGGTTAATAGTAAAAAGATTCTCTACAGTGAAGGGCACTCAGAGAGGTTCACAGAGTTACATGGAGAAGAGAAGAGGGAGATGGGAGATAGAGGTGACCAGGTGGAGAAGAGGGGAAATCAAAAGGGGAGAGAGCAATATAGCCAGTAACCAAATTCCCTGTGTGGTCTCCACAGTCTGTAACACCGAGAGAAGTTCACAGAGTTACATAGAGAAGAGAAGAGGGAGAAGGGAGATAGAGGTGACCAGGAGGAGAAGAGGGGTCATTAAAAGGGGAGAGGCCACAAAGAGAGATTCACAGAGTTAAGTAGAGAAGAGAAGGGGGAGGGAGGCAATGGAGGTGACCTGGGGGAGAAAAGGGAGAGTCATAAGGGGAGAGAGCAATCAAGCTAGTAATCACATCCCTAAGTAAATTGGGTACTGAAGATTAGATTCTTAAAGGTACAAAACTGAAAACAAATACCAAAAAATAAATCTAGAATAGAGGTTAGACTCAAAAATACAATATTAAAAATACAAAACAAAATCAATCTCAAAAATTATTTAAAAATATACATGTGAAATTTGCTTTAAAAATAGGGTCTCTTTTTTTTTGCAAGGTAATAGTAGGTTATAAAAATGAAAATTAAAGGAATAGTAAAGGATTTTAAAATAAAAATTAAAAAATGATAGTAGTAAAANGTAATGGTTATAAAAATGAAAATTAAAGGAATAGTAAAGGATTTTAAAATAAAAATTAAAAAATGATAGTAGTAAAAATATATCTAGCAATTTCTCTGGAGCTGTTGAGGGTAGTGTGAGGTCAGTTCAGTTTCAGAGAGTTCCTTGTTCCAGCTTATACTTCTTCTCAAGGTCTATAGGCCCCTTCCAATGCTTAGTCGATGCTAACTACGGGGTTTTAATCTGTTGTACCTGTCACTTCTAAAGCGGTTCCCTGTTTGTTTATTTTGGCCTCCTCTGTTTGCAAGTCTCTTCAGTGTCTGATTTCTGCCCTGACACAGGGAGGAAAGGTGGCCACTTATTTAGGCTCACTTGTTCAGTTGTGTTGTGGGAAGGGAAGAACACTGTAAACAAATATCACTGGCATGTGTGGGGAGTGCTCACAGTGTAGGAACCACACTGGGTTTGCCCCAGCTCACAGCATGTGTGCTTTCCCAGGGTCTACGCAGCTCAGGCACCAGGTTGCTCTGAACGGGAACTGTCCAAAGTGGGCCCTGGGTTGCATGCATTTCCCAGGTCTAAGCTGCTCAGGTCCAGGTCCTCAGGTACCCCACAAAGGCACAGACTCAGTTGGGCCTGAGTTTTGTGCCCTTCCCAGGTATGAGGAGCTCTGGTGACCAGGTGCTTGGTGAGCACACTGTCCCAGGTGAGCTGTGTGTTTTACTCACCTCTCTGGCCCCAGCCGCTCAGTTTCCTGGGTGTGCCGTGTGTCTCCACTGGGGAGCTGATCTCAGGCTGCGACCTTCCTGGCAGATGTCAACCATCCAGGATCCCAGGAAGACTTGGTTAGCAACTGGAATCCCTCTCACAGTTTGGTGGAGGATGCCATCTCTGGGGCTGAGATTGCCTCTCCTCTTCTGGCTCTGGCTGTTGCCTGCCTGACTCTCTGACTCTGGCAGGGGGATGGGCCAATCCACAGCCAGCTGGCTCCACTTTGGTATTCACTCAGCCCTTTGTTCTGTGAGCGGGCCAGGCTGTGCTTTAGGTTAGAGCTTTTGCAGGAAAGTTCTCTCTCTCTCTCTGGCTATCCCACAGTTTGGGTTGCTATCTCATGTTAGCTCCTTCAGATTGTCCTCCGGACATTCAGACCTGATCCTTACCCTAAGTATGCAACCCACACCTCCCTGTTTACCCCCCACTTACCGGTGGCAGATGCAAGCTTCCGGGCTATTTCTCCATTGGGGGTTAAGGTGCATATTCTGCGGGGTTTTCTTTTTGTTTCTTCCCTCCCGGTTATGTTGCCCTCTGAGATTTCAAAACTCCTGGCAGACCCGCTGGTGAGAGGGTTTCCTGGTGCTTGGAAGGTTCTTCACAACTCCCTCCCCCTGAGACAGTCTCTATACCTAACTCTTTTGTCTCTCTTTTCGTCTTGTCTTTTATATTTTGTTCTACCTCCTTTCGATGAGAATGGGCTGCCTTCCTGGGTCCCTGGTGTCCTCCGCCAGTGTTCAGAATTTGTTTTGTGGAAGTTGCTCAGCCCTCAAATGATATTCTGATGAATTTGTGGGGGAGAAAGTGCTCTCCCCATTTCCTCTGCCATCTTAGGACTGACCCAGAAATCATTGTTTTTATATTTATAAAAAGAAAAAATGAGAGAGAGGGGGAAAGGGAGCAGGACACTTGCCTCCCCAGCAGACATTTAAAATTTGATGCATTGATATATTCTTGGCTCATGGTATTAGTTGTGGCATTTTGCATCAGCTGCTGCTTCTTCCCAAAGCAATAATATATTGCATAATTAATTCAACATAAGAAGCGAGTGTGCCAAATCTTTTTTTTTTTTTTTTTTTTTTTTAACGATTCTATGTTTCTTCTCGGTAAAGGTATCACATTTTTTATTTTGTTTTCTCAGCAGTGCCACACAGCTTGTGGGATCTTAGTTCCCAACCAGAAATTGAATCCAGCACCACAGCAGTGAAAGTTGCTGTTGTTTAGTTACTCAGTTGTGTCCAGCTCTTTATGACCCCATGAACTGAAGCATGTCAGTACTTCCTTGTCCTTCGCTATTTCTTGGAGTTTGGTCAAACTCATGTCCATTCAGTAAGTGATGGCATCCAACTATCTCATCCTCTGTCAGCCCCTTCTCCTCCTGCCTTCACTCTTTCCCACCATCAGGGTCTTTTCCGCTGAGTCAGCTCTTTGCATTAGGTGGTCAAAGTATTTGAAGTTCAGCTTCAGCACCAGTCCTTCCAATGAAAATTCAGGAAAATTTAGGATTGGCTGTTTTGATCTTCTTGTAGTCCAAGGGACTCTCAGGAGTCTTCTTCAGCTCCGTAGTTCAAAAGTGTCAATTCTTCAGCACTCAGCTTTCTTTTTGCTCCAACTCTCACATCCATACATGACTGCTGGGAAAAGCATAGCTTTGACTAGATGGACATCTATCAGCAAAGTGATGTTTCTGCTTTTAAATACACTGTCTAGGTTTGTCCTAGTTTTTCTTCCAAGGAACAAGCATCTTTTAATTTCATGCCTGAAATCACCACCTGCAGTGATTTTGAAGCCTAAGGAAATAAAGTCTGTCGCTGTTTCCATTTCTTCCCCATCCATTTGCCAGGAAGTGATGAGACTGGATGCCATGATCTTAGTTTTTTGAACTAAGCCAGCTTTTCCACTCTCCTCTTTCACCTTCATCAAGAAGCTCTTTAGTTCCTCTTCACTTTCTGCCATAAGGATGGTGTCATTTGCATAACTGAGGTTATTGATATTTCTCTTGGCAATCTTGATTTCCGCGTATGCTTCACCCAGCCCAGTATTTTACAGGATGTACTCTGAATATACGTTAAATTATCAGGGTGACAAATTATAACCTTGATGTACTCCTTTCCCAACTTGGAACCAGTCCATAGTGTTGCTTCATGCCCTGCATACAGGTTTCTCAGAAGGTAGGTAATGTGGTTTGATATTCCCATCTCTTTAAGAATTTCCCACAGTTTGTTGTGATCTGAACAGTCAAAGGCTTTGTGCTTCGTTCTAACCAGTGGACCACCAAGGAATTCCAGGTATTACATTTTTTTAAAGAACCAAAATCATGCTGAATTAATTAGGAGTAGTGCAATCAGAATAAATTAGAACTATCAATGTATATAACATTTTCTAAGCTGAAATTTCAGTTAAAAAGTAATCCAATTAAAAACGAATTTGAAACAGCCACTTCCTCCCATGACTTTCTGAGTACTCAGCCAGATGATGAAGTTCCACAGGAAATGACAATAGTAATAGAAATAGCTAAATATTATTAAATCCTTAGTATTTGCTTGGAACAATATAAGTGTGCTTCATAAATCTTCTTTAGTAGTGTTTACAAAACCCCATATATTAGATACTATGATCCCCACTTTATAGATAACAAACCTAAACTGTTTTGAGACAGTAAGCAACATTCTCATCACACAGTCTTTAACCTGTACTTTGTGTTCTTACAAATTTCCTTATTTTGCTATAAGAAACAAATTTGCAAAGTGTTTCTACATAATTTAGTAAGCCATCAGATACTTCAAAATAAATGCTTATGGAGTTATCAACATCAAGTCCAAGTCAAATGACTTTGTGATTTTTCTCTTTTTCTGTGTTTCATAGGAAAACATATCTCCTATGCTAATTTGAAATAATATTTTAAACAAATTCTTCAACAAGAAAAGTTGGACTTCAGTCTTATTACTGGAAAGAATCATGACTTTGTCCCTTTAATATTAATAAACTCAATTCCTCTGATTAGTTCTTACTTGTTAATTGCTCCACAATTAAACATATTTTCACATTGTCTATAAATGGAGTTATATATAGCTGAGTCTCTTCACACATGAAGTTTGACCAAGGAATAAAAAAGTAAATGATTCCTTTTCTCTCTTATAATTGCACATAACCTTTCAGAATTCAGTTCAGTTCAGTCACTCAGTCGTGTCCGACTCTTTTTGACTCCATGAATCACAGCACGCCAGGCCTCCCTTTCCATCACCAACTCCCAGAGTTCACTAAGACTCACGTCCATCGGATCAGTGATGCCATCCAGCCATCTCATCCTCTATCGTCCCCTTCTCCTCCTCTATCGTCCCCTTCTCCTCCTGCCCCAATCCCTCCCAGCATCAGAGTCTTTTCCAATGAGTCAACATTTTGCCTGAAGAGGCCAAAGTACTGGAGTTTCAGTTTTAGCATCATTCCTTCCAAAGAAATCCCAGGGCTGATCTCCTTCAGAATGGACTGGTTGGATCTCCTTGTAGTCCAAGGGACTCTCAAGAGTCTTCTCCAACACCACAGTTCAAAAGCATCAATTCTTCAGCACTCAGCTTTCTTCACAGTTCAACTCTCACATCCATACATGACCACAGGAAAAACCATAGCCTTGACTAGATGGACATTTGTTGGCAAAGTAATGTCTCTGCTTTTGAATATGNCCAGCGTTTCTCATGATGTACTCTGAATAGAAGTTAAATAAGCAGGGTGACAATATACAGCCTGACGTACTCCTTTTCCTATTTGGAACCAGTCTGTTGTTCCATGTCCAGTTCTAACTGTTGCTTCCTGACCTGCATATAGGTTTCTTAAGAGGCAAGTCAGGTGGTCTGGTATTCCCATCTCTTAAAGAATTTTCCACAGTTGATTGTGATCCACGCAGTCAAAGGCTTTGGCATAGTCAATAAAGCAGAAATAGATGTTTTTCTGGAACTCTCTTGCTTTTTCCATGATCCAGCAGATGTTGGCAATATGATCTCTGGTTCCTCCGCCTTTTCTAAAACCAGCTTGAACATCTTGAAGTTCACAGTTCACGTATTGCTGAAGCCTGGCTTGGAGAATTTTGAGCATTACTTTACTAGCGTGTGAGATGAGTGCAATTGTGCGGTAGTTTGAGCATTCTTTGGCATTACCTTTCTTTGAAATTGGAATGAAAACTGACCTTTCCCACTCCTGTGGAAATTCTTCAGGATTACCATAATACAATAATATACTTCTACACTCTAGGATTCCAGTTGTTTCTTTGATAATTTGCTACTAGTGGCCTATAGGTGTGACTGTTGATGGGAGGAAATAAATTGGCAGAAAATGCAATGTTTTGCCCAAGATATATTATTAATCATTTTCCCCTTCAATCTACTTTGACAGTCTTCTCATTAAAAGATTATAGGCAGTTTGAGAGTTGACAATTGCTTCCTTCTTTTTTCACCACTTTGCTGGCACTAAAAGAGTTCTATAGGACTCAGTTTGAGAATAATTGGCCTAAAGGCCAAGAAGGATATAAATTAATACTTGAAACATTACTGAAATGAAACAGAAGCATTGCAAACAATGTGCTGGGACAACAACTGTAAACAACTGTACTACCTCTCTATGGTAATCAGGACATATGCTTACTTTATCCAGACCACCTATTAGACTCCTTCTTGACTAGATAATGGTCAAATATGATATGCTTGCAATTCTAATTGGAAAACATTAAAAGTGTATTAAAAGGTTATATATATATACACATACGTACACATATACATGCACACACATATATATACACCATGGTTAATAAGCTAATATTTGGATAAAATATATTTATATTAAATAATTATATATTCTTTACATATGCATGCTTATGATAAACTCTCATTGTGAGTGAGAAGACAGAAGCTATACTTATTCCTATTTATATCCAGTATCTTCTTAGTGTACAATATGTTTTTCTTGAAATTTTAATTCAATTCAATAATTTCTGAACATTTACTATGTGAAAATAATGGGTTATGCTTAAGATATAATAATAAGCAAGAAATTGAAGAACTAGTATACTAGTGAAAGAGAAGAGGGTGAATGACTGCAACACAATGGGGAGCACAGAGCTTATGGCAGAAACACATGCAGATAACAGAGAAAAACTTAATTTTAAGGACCTATTTATTTTTGCATATTATTGATGAAGCTTGAATAAAAGCTATCAGCTTACTATATAAAACAAAGTGGAGAAAAGAGGTTAATTCTCAGAGAAATCCAGGTTATATGCAGAACTCTGTTTCTGGAGAAACTGCTTTATGTGATTTAGAAGAGAGTGAAAATGGTCAGATGTAAAATTACTTTAAAGATCATACCCAAAGTTTTGAAACTCATTTGGCACACAATGGAAAATATTGAAACTTTATTTAAAGAGTGAAAGAACATATCAGAATGGTATAATAGTTTTATAGGTCCAGAGTTGAGGGTGTGACTTTAAGGGGTATTTTGGCAGTAAGCAGCAGTGGAGCAGTGTTAGCTGCTCAGTCGTGTCTGACTCTTTGTGATCTTATGAACTGTAGCCAGCCAGGCTCCTCTGTCCATTGGATTCTTCAGGCAAGAATACTGGAGTGGATTGTCATTCCCTTCTCCAGAGGATCTTCCTGACCCAGGGATTGAACCCAGGTCTCCTGCATTGCAGGCAGATTCTTTACCATCTGAGCTCCAGGGAAGATCCTTTTGGCAGTAAACTAGGCATCAAACATAATAAAGTAACATTTCATAGATAATGCAGAGAATGTCTTTGGAGATTGAGCTTGAGATGCAGGGGTCATTGAAGTCTAGGTCCAAATCAACCAAGAACCCACAAGTAACATGAAAGTAAGTGTGGATGCATCAGAATGTACTAGAGAGAATAATGAGGCATCTGTTGATGTACAGGAAAAGTATCCAGAAAAACTGAGAAACGTAAGCTTGGAAATCAGGAGAGATTTCAGGTAAGAAAACACGTCTACAATATACAGATCAGAAAAAAAAGAACACATTCTTTGCTCATAGAGTAAAGAGCACAATAGTGTAGGCTTAATGAATCTAGGTGAAAACTACAGTAAAAAGGGGGAGGGAGCTTCAAAAGATAGAAATCTGCAATATTCTAAAGATTTAAGAATAAATAAATAAATCCAAGCACAGAGATACCTTTTAGGAAAAAAAAAATCCAAAGATTTAAGAGGAGAAATCTAGTAGTTTCATAAAAGACACGAGAGGAGAAACTTCACAGATTGTAACACATTTAATGAGTATGAGCCAACAGGAAATTATAAATGTCATACATCACTGGAAATCACGACCACTCTTGTAATAATTGAGAAAGCTTCCCTGGAAGGGGAGAGCAGCATAAATAAAGTACAGAGCTCTCTTTGATGGTTACATGAAAAGCAGAGTTCTTTATGACAGGTTATAGTGGAAGCATTTGTGGTAAGATAGTCTTGGAACATAACCCAAGACTTTAAACAAGGATGGGGAAGAATTCATTAAAGTGTGGATTCTAGCTACTAGATGACTAAATATGATAAGCAACTAATGCCAAAATGCTGAACTCTGCATGACACAATATATAAAAGAAAATATACATACTAAAAACAAAGTTAATATGTCAATATTATCACATAAATATTATGGTATTTCTAACCATTTGGTATTTCTAAACCATATGGTATTTCTAACCGTTTCTGATAAAACGTGGGCCACTGGGGAAGGGAAAGGCAAACCACTTCAGTATTCTTGCCTTGAGAACCCGATGAACAGAAAAGACAAAAAGATGGGACCCTGAAAGAAGAACTCCTCTGGCCAGTAGGTGCCCAATATGCTACTAGAAATAAGTGGAGTAATAACTCCAGAAAGAATGAAGAGACAGAGCCAAAGCAAAAACAACACACAGTTGTGGATGTGACTGGTGATTGATGCAAGGTTCAGTGCTGTAAAGAGCAATATTGCATAGGAACCTGGAAAGTTAGGTCTATGAATCAAGGCAAATTAGAAGTGGTCAAAAAGGAGATGGCAAGAGTGAACATTGACATTTTAGGAATCAGTGAACTAAAATGGACTGGAATGGGTGAATTTTACTCAGATGACCATTAATCTACTGCAGCAGGCAAGAATCCCTTAGAAGAAATGGAGTAGCCATAATAGTCAAAACAGTCAAAATGCAGTAGTTGGATGCAATTTCAAAAAGGACAGAATGATCACTGTTTCCAAGGCAAATCATTCAGTATCACAGTAATTCAAGTCTATGCCCCAACCAGTAATGATGAAGAAGCTAAAGTTGAACAGTTCTATGAAGATCTACACGACCTTCTAGAACTAACACTCATAAACAGATGTCCTTTTCATTATAGGGGACTGGAATGCAAAAGTAGGAAGTCAAGAAATACCTGGATTAACAGGACAATTTGGCCTTGGAGTACAGAATGAAGCAGAGCAAATACTAATAGAGTCTTGCCAAGAGAACACACTGGTCACAGCAAACACCCTCTTCCAACAGCACAAGAGAAGACTCTACACACGGACATCACCAGATGGTCAATACTGAAATCAGATTGATTCTATTTTTTGCAGCCAAAGCTGGAGAATGTCTATACAGTCAGCAAAAGCAAGACCAGAATTAGCACTGTGGATCAGATCATGAACTCCTTATTACCAAATTCAGACTTAAATTGAAGAAAGTAGGGAAAACCACTAGACCATTCAGGCATGACCTAAATCCAATGCCTTATGACTTTACAGTAAAAGTGACTAATAGATTCAAGGGATTTTATCTGATAGAGTGCCTGAAGAACTATGGATGGAGGTTCATGACATTTCACAGGATGCAGGGATCAAGACCATCCTCAAGAAAAAGAGATGCAAAAAAGGAAAAATTGCTCTCTGAGGAGGCCTTACAAATAGCTATTAAAAGAAGAGAAGTGAAGGGGAAAGGAAAAAAAGGAAAAATATATCCATTTGAATGCAGAGTTCCAAAGAATAGCAAAGAGAAATAAGAAAGCTTTCCTCAGTGATCAATGCAAAGAAATAAGGGGAGACAATAGAATGGGAAAGACTAGAGATCTCTTTGAAAAAATCAGAGATACCAAGGGAACAGTTCATGCAAAGATGGGTACAAGAAAGGACAGAAATGGTATGGACCTAACAGAAGCAGAAGATATTAAGAAGAGGTAGCAAGAATACACAGAAGAATGATACAAAAAAGATCGTCATAAGCCAGATAATCATGATAGTGTGATCACTCACTTAGAGGCAGACAACCTGGAATGAGAAGTCAAGTGGACCTTAGGAAGCATCACTACAAATTAGTGGAGGTTGAATTCCAATTGATCTATTCAAATCCTAAATCCAGTAGACCTATTTCAGTTGACCTATTTCAAATCCTAAAAGATGATACTATGAAATAGCTGCATTCAATATGCCAGCAAATTTGGAAAACTCAGCAGTGGCCACAGGACTGGAAAAGGTCAGTTTTCATTCCAGTCCCAAAGAAAAGCAATGCAAAAGAATGCTCAAATACTGCACAATTGCACTCATCTCACACACTAGCAAAACAATGCTCAAAATTCTTCAATCAAAGCTTCAACAGTACATAAACCACGAACTTCCATATGTTCAAGATGGATTTAGAAAAGGCAGAGGAACCAGAGATCATATTGCCAACATCTGTTGGATCATCAAAAAAGCAAGGGAATTCCAGAAAAAAAACATCTACTTCTGCTTTGTTGACTACACCAAAACCTTTGACTGTGTGATCACAGCAAACTGGAAAATTCTGAAAGAGATAGGAATACCAGATTACCTGACTGGCCTCCTGAGAAATCTGTATGCAGGTCAGGAAGCAACAGTTAGAACTGGACATGGAACAACAGACTGGTTCCAAATTGGGAAAGCAGTATGTCAAGACTGTATATTGTCACTCTGCTTATTTAACTTATATGCACAGGAGAGAAATGCTGGAATGGATGAAGCACAAACTGGAATCAAGATTGCTGGGAGAAACATCAGTAACCTCAGATATGGAGATGACACTTATGGTATAAAGCAAAGAGGCACTAAAGAGCTTCCTGATGAAAGTGAAAGAGAAGAGTGAAAAAGCTGGCTTAAAACTCAACATTTAGAAAACTAAGATCATGGCAGCTGGTCCTATCCCTTCATGCAAAGTAGATGGTGGGACAATGGAAACAGTGACAGATTTTATTTTATACTGCAAAATCACTGCAGATGGTGACTGCAGCCATGAAATTAAAAGATGCTTGCTCCTTGGAAGAAACGTTATGACCAACCTAGACAGCATGTTAAAAAGCAGAGACATTACTTTGCCAACAAAGGTCCATCTAGTCAATGCTATGGTTTTTCCAGTAGTCATGTGTGGATGTGAGAGTTGGAGTATAAAGAAAGGTGAATGCCGAAAAAAATGATGCTTCTGAACTGTGGTATTGAAGAAGACTCTTGAGAGTCCTTTGGACTGCAAGGAGATCCAACCAGTCCATCCTAAAGGAAATGAGTCCTGAATATTCATTGGAATGACTGATGCTGAAGCTGAAACTCCAATACTTTAACCACTTGATGCAAAGAACTGTCTCAGTGTCTTTGAAAAGACCCTGATGCTGGGGAAGATTGAAAGTGGGAGAAGAAAGGGACGACAGAGGATGAGATGGTTGGATGACATCACCGAGTCAATGGCCATGAGTTTGATTAAGCGCCAGGAGTTGGTGATGGGTAGAGAAGCCTGGCATGCTGTAGTCCATGGGGTTGCAAAGAGTCAGACACAACTGAGCGACCAAACTGAATGAATTTAACTGAACCAGGGACAATTTACTCAATAATAAATCCAACTAGTCAAAATATATGCAACTGTTCAACACTGAAAAAAATTATGTAAAGATTTACTGTCTTTGTCTTTAACAGAAAATCAAGACAATCGAATCATGATCCTACACTCTCCAAATTCTTCAGTTTTCCATAATACTAGAACTCTTCAACCACATAGGCATAACAACTTTAAGAGTCAGAAGGTAAGAATAAATTTACACTATCAGAAGAATTTTATCTCATCCAAGTTTATGTCATCTCTATTAAAATAAAGTTTAGCATATAGTAGGTTACCATCGTAAAGAATCTGCCTGCCAGTGCAGGCAACATGGGTTCAATCCCTGGGTCAGGAAGATCCTCTGGAGAAGAAAATAGAAACTCACTCCAGTATTCTTACCTGGGAAGTCCCATAGACTGAGAAACCTGGTAGGCTACAGTCCATGGAGTACCAAAAGAGCTGGGTACAACTTGGTGACTAAACAGAACAAGATTCAGTGGCTATTTACCTAATTAATAAATACATCATAACTAACTCAAAGCTAAAAATTGCTTTAGTGCCCCTGAGACATCAAATTCATATTATTTTTTCTTTGTTCATAGGCTAAACACTGTACTAGACTACCTTTTAAATTTTTTCTGAGCTGATGAAATATGCATGCATGGTGGTAGAACTAAGGATGGTTTCTCAAATTAGGAATACCACTGAGGCGATTAGAAACTTTCACTCAACCCAGAAGGTGAGCAGGTGTCAAAGCTTTCAAAATCTGAAGAATTAGTTCAGGAAAGGAACAGCAAGCATGTAATTAGAGTCATCATGTCCTGTTTAGCTGACATAAATAGTTAGTTCTCTTGCTCTGTATACAAGATCTTATTTATTCAAATTCCAGAAATTTTAGCACCGCATGGAAATAGCAAAGGAAAATAGAAAAAAAGAAGAAGAAGAAAGAAAAAATACAGACATAAACTCAGCAATTTGAATGTGAAACTTAAAAACTAGCTACACTTCTTAACCCTTGGGATCCAAAGTGGATCCAAATGGTATATAAAAGAGCACATGAAAACCTGATGCACTACTATAGCTGGTTTTGTTTTCCTATGATGGTGACAATAAAATGCCCTTCCCCTTATGCTCTCTGTACAGGATGACTTCTACACTCTTCCCATTAGAACATAGCATATACTTCTACTACCTGAATCTGACAGAGCTTTGACTACAGCAGAAGTGACATTGCAAATTACAAGTCTAGTTCATAAACATTCTGTCTAATTCTTTTGGGAAGCTTCTTCTTAGTAGCTAGCACCTTGATGTGAGGAAGCTCAAATAGCTTAGGAAAAACCTACATGGAGTGGAAATGAAGCCTCCAGCTCACAGCCCTCACTGAGTTGGAGTCCATAGCCAGAATCAACTTGCTAAGTTTACTATTTGGAAAGTGGTTCCCAGCCCTTGGGCTTCCCAGATGGTGCTAGCAGTGAAGAACCTGACTACCCGTGTAGGAGACATAAGAGATGTGGGTTCAATCCCTGGCTCAGGAAGATCCCCTGGAGGAGGACATGATAACCCACTTCAGCAAACTTGCCTGGAGAATACCATGGACAGATGAGCCTGGTCGCCTACAGTCCATAGTGTCACAAGAATCAGACACAACTAAAATAATAGAACACACACACAGAGAGCCCTTAGCCAAAGTGTCCTAGCTGCTACTGTGTAGAGCAGGAATGAGATGTTCCCTCAGGTCTGCCAGAATTGTGGTTTTATGAACAAATTTAAAGATTCAATTTGAAGCCACTAAATTTTGGTGCTTTGTTATGCATTGACTGATAACCAGAATAAGTGCCTAATTTTGTAACTAGACATATCTAATTTTTTCTACATGCCAATAAAAATATAATGTTTGATGAATAAATATTTGCTGTAAGTATTTAACTCTGTAAAATTAAGATTCTTGTTTCACAGAATGTTCAAGAATGGATTGATCTGTTAAAAATGATGATGAAGAATAAACTTTGGTCATTTTGTGATTTATAGAATATCTTTTAATTCAAGATATATGATTTCAAAATAAAATACTGTTAATTTATTAACTATATAAGGCTAAGTCACTTAAATTCTGTATCCCAGAGATCTCATTTATAAAATGACCATTACAGTGGTAACTATCTGAAAGGATTTAAGTTAATATGTTTGTAGAATTTAGCACAGTTCATGACAAACTGAACAATCTAAATAGTCATTAGTCATTATTATCATTTACCACAAATCTGGAACATGGCTTTATCTTTAGCATGAAACGGCATAGGAATTAGAGATGCTTAGTCTATAAGCTGGAGCAAAGAAGAAATTATGCTCAAAGATCCTTATAAAGTCAATACATTTTGCTTCTCAAGCAGTAACCTCTGTCTTTACTTCTCTCATTACATCAAGTACTGTTAAACATTCATCACACTGGTTCATTGATTTTAGTCTTATTAGGTCAGTATTCCCCTTCTCTTGGGATCTCATTGATATACTAGCTACTTAAATTAGCTCAGAAAAATAGATTAAAACGAAAAATATTTTTGTCATGATTTCAATTAAACCTTTCAAAGAAAAGTTCAATGTTCACATCATTAAGTCTTCTCACTAATATTCAACAAAATAATATCATGACCTACAACTTTAGGTAACCTATAAATATTTGTCTAGACAAACTCTCCATTAGCCTTTCTGTCTGCAAAATTACTCCATTTAGCTTAAAAATAATATTATTTTCTTCACTCAGCACACATCATAACATTTATCCATTTTTTACAGTTTTTTTTCATGCAAACCAACTAGACCAGTAATCATTTATTCCAGCAAACACAAAAGTGATTTTCAACCATTTAAGAGCTATCGCTAGTAAAGCAAGTGGGTAAAATATTGGATAAAGTAATTGGTAAAATATTCAGTAAGAACTCTTTAAAGTGACTGGAATGCAATCTAATTTACACTTAGAAGTAATCTTTGTTCTATTCTTTAAAAAAAAAAAAAAAAGAAAAAAGTTCAAATACAGAGAAGATCCTTCAAACTACAGTTCTCAAATGTCAGAAATAAAATCAAATATCTCGCAACAAATTCTGACATCACTAGCTATATTACTAACCCAGAAGCCTAAATGCTTTTCATAGGAACAGCAAAAACTAATCTAATAGTTGACTCCTAGGAATTTGACTCGGAGAAGGTGAAGGCACCCCACTCCAGTACTCTTGCCTGGAAAATACCATGGACAGAGGAGCCTGGTAGGCTGCAGTCCATGGAGTTGCAAAGAGTTGGACACGACTGAGTGACTTCACTGTCACTTTTCACTTTCATGCATTGGAGAAAGAAATGGCAACCCACTCCAGTGTTCTTGCCTGGAGAATCCCAGGGACAGGGGAGCCTGGTGGGCTGCCATCTATGGGGTCGCACAGAGTTGGACATGACTGAAGCAACTTAGTGGCAGCAGCAGCAGCAGCAGCAAGAATTTGAGTGCTCTAAAAGAGAATTTTTTTTTAACATTTAAGGAAGAAACTGATATTTTAGCCTAAGCAGGATATCTATTGGGCTTACTAGGTGGCACTGTGGTAAAAAAATCTGCCTACCAAGACAGGAGACACAAGAGACAAAGGTTCAGTCCCTGGGTTGGGAAGATCCTATGGAGTAGGAAATGGCAACCCACTTCAGTATTCCTGACTAGAGAATTCTATGGACAGAGGAGCCTGGCAGGCTACAGTTCGTGGGGTCACAGAGTGGGACATGACTGAGCACATACATGCACACACACAAAATATCTATTAGCCTATAACTTTTATTCTTAGATATGTATATTTATCACCCGGGCAGGTCTATGGTGTGAATTTTAGGCTGACACAAATGTATAGATTTACTTGAATATTTTTTTTTAATGAAGAATTGAATATAGAAAATATGTACACATGACTTAATTTTTGTTCCTTTAAAATACATCTTTAATGTTTACATTCAGGATTCATTAGCTCCTCCCTCCAAACAGCCAAGCATAATCTCCAGTAATATATCAGGATTCTAAAAGACAAAAGGGCATCCTGTTAATATATGTGTCCTCTGACTTAGGGCTGAATGTTGACAAGTGAATTTAAGAAAATGCTGGGGTTATTTCTTGGAGTTTCCAAGTATATGATGTCAACTGATCTTTGTTATGCTTTATACATGGGGAAAAAAAAAAATCAGAGTCAAATAGGCTGCTGCTTCAGGTTGTTGTTCATTTGCTCAATTGTGTCTGACTATTTGTGATGCCATGGACACTAGGCTTCCATGTCCTTCACTATTTCCCGAAGTTTGCACAAATTCATGTCCATTAAGTTGGTGATGCTATCTAATCATTTATTTCATCGTCTGCCATGTTACTTCATGACATTCCTTCAATGATATAATTAGACATTATGAATAAAAATTTACCCATACTGTCTCAAAATGGTTTTGGACATAAGCTATTTTCCAATATCCATTTAGAAAAGCATACTACTTTCACCACATGTGTTCAAAATATTTGAACAGGATCTCATTGGGGGTCACAGAGGTGGAAGTGAAGAGGAAAAGATGAGAGTATGCTTACTGGAGTCCTCAGCTCAGGTATGGCAGCTTGATAGGTGAGTGGGCGACAGTCACGAGTGTTTGGCACGAGGACACATGGAAGAAACATTGGACCCAGGTCATCTCCATCCAGAACGTCCACTGTGAGGGTGGTGGTGGTGGTTCGCCGTTCATTTAGGTTTTGTGCACGGTCCTGTGAGAGAGGGAGAAAAGAAAAAGAACATAAGATGTACTCAATGTTCCTTCCAGCTTGATTAAATTGTAGACACATTTCTTCCTGACTGTAGGCATCTGACCTCCCTTTTCTTAGAGCATTTACTTTAAAAAACTTGCATTTGTAAATATTTTCTCTGCCCCTTTGAGGTGTCAAAATTCTTCTAGCTCAAACTTTTACCAGTTTTATACCCAGGACTCTTTCTCCAGGATCTAAGAATTATCCCTTTGAAATGTAATAATCAAGGAAAATAGAGCTTCTATTAATATCTCCCAGTCCCTGTAGGAGGGTAGGAGCCTAACTTCCATGAAGGTTTTTTCCAAGTCATGACACCATCTCCCATCATGAAGATACATAACTGTTTACTTTTCCTTTGAGAAGACAGTTAACAAACAAGTTAACAATCAAGATGACTCAATTCCTTCACTCCTGTCCTCACCCCAGTATTTTATTTTATTTATGATGCTTCAGGAAATTTAAGTCTATGAAATAAATGTTGCTCATTAAAAAAAGGGGGGGTGGGGAGAGAGAAGAAGAAGAAGAAGAAGAAAAATTAAGTGAAGAGGTGAATAAAAGGAAAGACCCACCAGATCTGCTATACTCTCATTGGAAAAAATGTATTTGTATTTTTCACATAAGATTGCCTGTCACAAAGTATAATATTTTGAGAGCCTTTCTTCTCTCCATGTAGCCTTCTGGCATCACTAAAATAACTAGTTTCCAAGTTTATAAATGACAATTGTTTCATTTCTTCATTCTTTGAGACGCTAAAATCTACAATTTCTTTTTTTTTATTTTGAACTGAACAGATTTTTTTTTTCTTTTTTCCTTTTTTCCTTTACAATATTGTATTGGTTTTGCCATACATCAGTCTGTACACCTGTGGCGGATTCATGTTGATGTATGGTAAAATCTACAATTTCTGAGAAGAGTATCCTTGTATCAGTAGAGGGAATCATATTTCCATTTTTCCTCTTTTCCACTAACCACGATATTTCCAGAGAACATGGATTTTATTTTATTTTATTGTCTGTTTTGTTTTTCCCATTTTTATGGGTTGCAAAGTGTTCTTTGGTAAGATCTTGGGAAGCAGAAGCTCTACTGATGCAATTTTGCAAGGGCAACCTTTCTGGAATTTTATGACTCTGAAACCAACTAGGACCTTGTGGGGCCCTACCAGTTACAAATCCTGTTTGTGTTCCCCATTTCTTATTTGCGGGAAATAGATTTCATTCAGCTTCTTTGACCTTCCCTGAGTTCCAAAGGGAGATTCAAACAATTGCTAATTAGAAGAGTGAGGGAACACAGAAACAAAGGAAGAGCAGTCAAGAAATAATCGTGTAGTGATAAAGTAAAACCGGGTTCCTCCTCAAGTAATATATGTAACAATATCTTTGAGTTCTTCTGCAGGAAACAAGGCCCCAGCAGGTGGAGAATTGTAACTTCAGGTGAGCACAAGATTCCTAGAATACCATCCTGTTACCTCAACACCAATCAATCAGAAAGAAGACTGCACAGAGTGGACAATAATGAAGACTCTGATCCCCACCTCAATGATTATCTGTGATAAGCTTCCCCTTTCTCCCTTTAAAAACTTTCATGATAGAGCAGAATCTTTAGTATTGGTTCCTGGACACAACTCTGTCTTCTTCCTGCTTTCCTGACTCCTGAATAAAGCAACCTTTCTTTTCCTACCAACAACTGTCTTTTGAGCATTAGCTTTCAACTGGCAAGCACCAGAACATGAGTTTGGTAAAAATTCTTGTATTCTTTGATGTTTAATTTATCAAACTATTATTTACAAATTATTTTAAATTAAATTAAAGACATTATAGATTGATCATACAAAGAAAGAGGCCTTTTCAGAGTTTCCCTTAACTTATTAAGAGCAGAAACATTTGCAAGTGAAGCTGCCATAAAACTGTTATCTGGGGGAGTTTTATAGCCATGAGAAAAGAAACAAAGAGAAGAAAAACACTAGAATCTACATAAACAAACATCATCACAAGCTTTCTTTGCTAACTCACTTCAGTCGTGTCAGACTGTGTGACCCCATAGACCATGTTCCCTGTTCCTGGGATTCTCCAGGCAAGAACGCTGGAGTGGGTTGCCATTTCCTTCTCCAATGCATGAAAGTGAAAAGTGAAAGTGAAGTCGTTCAGTCGTGTCCGACTCTTAGCAACCACATGGATTGCAGCCTACCAGGCTCCTCCATCTATGGGATTTTCCAGGCAAAGTACCAGAGTGGGGTGCCATTGCCTTCTCCACAAGCTTTCTTTCAGTTCAGTTCAGTCGCTCAGTCGTGTCCGACTCTTTGTGACCCCATGAATCGCAGCCCGCCAGGCCTCCCTGTCCACCACCATCTCCCGGAGTTCACTCAGACTCACATCCATAGAGTCAGTGATGCCATCCAGCCATCTCATCCTCTGTCGTCCCCTTCTCCTCCTGCCCCCAATCCCTACCAGCATCAGGGTCTTTTCCAATGAATCAACTCTTCGCATGAGGTGGCCAAAGTACTGGAGCTTCAGCTTTAGCATCATTCCTTCCAAAGAAATCCCAGGGTTGATCTCCTTCAGAATGGACTGGTTGGATCTCCTTGCAGTCCAAGGGACTCTCAAGAGTCTTCTCCAACACCACAGTTCAAAAGCATCAATTCTTCGGCGCTCAGCCTTCTTCACAGTCCAACTCTCACATCCATACATGACTACTGGAAAAACCATAGCCTTGACTAGACGGACTTTAGTCGGCAAAGTAATATCTCTGCTTTTGAATATACTGTCTAGGTTGGTCATAACTTTTCTTCCAAGGAGTAAGCGTCTTTTAATTTCATGGCTGCAGTCACCATCTGCAGTGATTTTGGAGCCCAGAAAAATAAATCTGACACTGTTTCCACTGTTTCCCCATCTATTTCCCATGAAGTGATGGGACTGGATGCCATGATCTTAGTTTTCTGAATGTTGAGCTTTAAGCCAACCTTTTCACTCTCCTCTTTTGCTTTCATCAAGAGGCTTTTTAGCTCCTCTTTACTTTCTGCCATAAGGGTGGTGTCATCTGCATATCTGAGGTGATTGATATTTCTCCCAGCAATCTTGATTCCTGCTTATGGTTCTTCCAGTTCAGTGTTTCTCATGATGTACTCTGCATATAAGTTAAATAAGCAGGGTGACAATATACAGCCTTGACATACCCCTTTTCCTATTTGGCACCAGTCTGTTGTTCCATGTCCAGTTCTAACTGTTGCTTCCTGACCTGCATACAGATTTCTCAAGAGGCAGATCAGGTGGTCTGGTATTCCCATCTCTTTCAGAATTTTCCAGTTTATTGTGATCCACACAGTCAAAGGCTTTGGCATAGTCAATAAAGCAGAAATAGATGTTTTCCTGGAAGTCTCTTGCTTTTTCCATGATCCAGCAGATGTTGGCAATTTGATCTCTGGTTCCTCTGCCCTTTCTAAAACCAGTTTGAACATCAGGGATTTCACAGTTCACGTATTGCTGAAGTCTCCTGTTTATTCCCTATAAACCTACTCATTCTTTAGATGCTTAGGAAGCAACTTCATTTGGTTGCTTTCTTACACATATGACAATACTTTATTCTTTTCACTTGTTAATCTGTTTGGGGGTTTTAAAAATATATATATATATATATAATTATATTTATTTATGGTTGTGATGGCTCTTCCTTGCAGATAGGGGGCTTTCTCTAGTTGTGGAGAGTGGGAGCTCCTCTTTAGTTGTAGTGTGTGGCCTTCTCGCTGTGGTGGCTTCTCTAGTGTGGAGCATGGGCTCTAGGGCACTCAGGCTTCAGTAGTTGCTGCATGTGGTCTCAGTAGTTATGGTTCCCAGGCTCTAGAGTACAGACTCAATTATTGTGGTGAGGTAGATGTCTAATACTTTGGCCACCTGATGCGAAGAACTGACTCATTGGAAAAGACCCTGATGCTGGGAAAGACTGAAGGAAGGAGGAAAAGGACATGATAGAGGATGAGATGGTTGGATGTTGTCATCGACTCAATGGACATGAGTTTGAGCAAGCTCCAGGAGTTGGTGATAGACAGGGAAGGCTGGTGTGCTGCCGTCCAAGGGTCAAAAAGAGTCAAACATGACTGAGTCACTGAAATAACTGTCTGAGAAATTGCAAGGCTGTCGTTGTAGGGATAAGACTCCAGTTCTTTTTTAATTCCAACTCTTACTCTCATATAAACATCTCACTCCATTAACCTAAAGCTATACCCTTTGTTCCAATTTCCTGACCTTTAGAGGAATGTGTCCTTGGTCTGGCAGGTCATAAAACATCCAGACTCAAGACAAGGCATTCAGTAATTGTTGACCAACTTGTCAAGATGGAAAACACAAGGTGGACCATTAACTTTTAGCCCATACATCTGGTCCCTATTTGGTCTTTAAAAGATGGCCTGCAGTCATGAGAAAGGGTCATGGGATGATAACTCAATGTCTATGAAAACCCAAGGACAGGGAGATAAAAAAAAAAAGCCATACAAATGACAGACTGGAAGTAGGGACTTTCAAACTAATTGGTCAGAAACTACATACATCAGGGATGTGAGCCAATCAAAAATGAATAGATCAGTACTGGTAATGATATAAACTGATGTAGTTCAGTTCAGTTCAGTCACTCAGTCATGTCTGACTCATTGTGACCCCGTGGACTGCACCACACCAGGGTTCCCAGAGCTTGCTCAAACTCATGTCCATTGAGTCAGTGATGCCATCCAACCGTCTCATCCTGTGTCATCCCCTTGTCTTCTTGCCTTCAATCTTTGCAAGCATTAGAGTCTTGTCTACTGAGTTAACCCTTCACATCAGGTAGCCAAAGTATTAGAGCTTCAGCTTCAGCATCAGTCCTTCCAATGAACATTCAGAATTGATTTCCTTTAGATTGACTGGTTTGATCTCCTTGCAGTCAGAGGGACTCTCAAGTGTCCTCTTCAACAACCACAGTTCAAAAGCATCAATTCTTTGGTGCTCAGCTTTCTTTATGGTCCAACTCTCACATCCATACATGACTACTGGAAAAGCCATAGCTTTGAATATATGGACCTTTGCTGGCAAAGTAATATCTTTGCTTTTTAATATTCTGTCTAGGTTTTGAGGTAAAAATTACTAGGCAGTCAGTATAGAACTCTGAGACCTCAGTCTTGTTTTCAGTAAACATCCTGGTCCATTGTCCTAAATTCCTGGAATATGTGTTTAGTCTGATAGATTATTAGCCCTCAGATCCAGGAAAGGGAAGTAATTAAATTATATTCCATATGCTTAGAGGAAAAACAACTGGTGATCATTAATCTTAAGCCAATCAACTCAATTCAGTTTAGTCATGGCAAAGTAATATCTCTGCTTTTTAATATGCTGTCTAGGTTGGTCATAGCTTTTCTTCCAAATAGGAAGCATATTTTAATTTCATAGCTGCAGTGATTTTGGAGCCCAGGAAAATTAAGTCTGTCACTGTTTCCATTGTTTCCCCATCTATTTGCTATGAAGTGATGGGACTGCATGCCATGATGTTAGTTTACTGAATGTTGAGTTTTAAGTCAACTTTTTCATTTTCATCAAGAGGCTCTTTAGTTCTTCTTCACTTTCTACCATAAGGTGGTGTCATCTGTATATCTGAGGTTATTGATATTTCTCCCAGCAATCTTGATTCCAGCCGTGCTTTATCCAACCTGGCATTTTTCATGATGTACTCTGCACATAAGCTAAATAAGCAAGGTGACAATATACAGCCTTGATATACTTCTTTCCCTACTTGTAACCAGTCTGTTGTTCCATGTCCAATTCTAACTGTTGCTTCTTGACCTGCAGATTTCTTGACCATACAGATTTCTCAGGAGACTGGTCTTAAATTCTTTAAGAATTTTCCACAGTTTGTTTCAATCCACACAGTCAAAGTCTTTGATGTAGTCAATAAAGCAGAAGGAGGTGTTTTTCTGGAACTCTCTTGCTTTTTCGATGATCCAATCAGTTCAGTTCAGTTCAGCTGCTCAGTCATGTTGACTCTTCGTGACCCCATAGACTTCAGCTCACCACACTTCCCTGTCTGTCACCAACTTCCAGAGTTCACTCAAACTCATGTCAGTTGAGTTGGTGATGCCATCCAACCATCTCATCCCCTGCCTCCCCTTCTCCTCCTGCCTTCAATCTTTCCCAACATCAGGATCTTTTCAAATGCGTCAGCTCTTCATATCCAGTGGCCAGAATATTGGAGTTCCAGCTTTAGCCTGAGTCCTTCCAATGAACATTTAGGACTGATTTCCTTTAGGATGGACTGGTTGGATCTACTTGCAGTCCAATGCACTCTCAAGAGTCTTCTCCAACACCACACTTCAGAAGCATCAATTCACTGGCACTCAGCTTTCTTTATAGTCCAACTCTCACATTCATATATGACTACTGGAAAAGCCATCAGATGATCCACTGGGTTTTGGCAATTTGATCTCTGGTTCATAAGCCCATCGGTTCAGTTCAGTTCAGTTCAGTCGTGACCGACTCTTTGCAACCCCATGAATCGCAGCACGCCAGGCCTCCCTGTTCATCACCATCTCCTGGAGTTCGCTCAGACTCACATCCATTGAATCCATGATGCCCATACATCTGGTCTATTGTAAAATGGCCAGAGGGTATGCAAAAGGGTGGTGACTTAATCCAAGGATCAAGAGAGAGCATAAAGATGTTAAGTATCTTGATCTTTAAATTAATTGGTTAGAAACACTGTGATTTAAGGAAGGATATAAAAACTGCTATAAGTCCCACCTTGGGGGGACTCTATAACCCCTCTCAGTATCTATGCTGACAGCTTTGTACTTACCTCTGCTTTAATAAATCCTATTTGCTTGCTACTGTGAATGTTGCCTATTTATGGATTCCATTCTTCAGACAAGGACTCAGATTCCCATCTTAGTTTGTCATGGCTTTTCTTCCAAGGAGCAAGTGACTTTTAATTTCATGGCTGCAGTCACCATCTGCAGTTATTTTGGAGTCCAAGAAAATAAAGTCTGTCACTATTTCCATTGTTCCCCCACCTATTTGCTATAAAGTGATGGGACCGTATGCCATGATATTTTTTTTCTGAATGTTGAGTTTTAAGCCACGTTTTTGGGGCCATGTCACCTCTTGTCAGTGTCTGTGCTGGGAGTTTTATACTTCTCTCTCCTTTAATATAAACTCTACTTGGGTGGGGGTTTGCATGTTCGTGAAGTTCTCCATGAATAAGAACTTGGATTCCTGTGTCAGTGGTGCACAGGGTTAGTTGCTCTGAGCCATATGAGATCTTCCTGGACCAGGGATTGAACCTGTATCTCCTGCACTGCAAGGCAGTTTTTTAACCACTGGATCACCAGGAAAGCCCTTGGGTTTTGCTTTATTTTGGTTTTGGTCAGTCTAACACAAAAGTCTCTGATTAGTAAATCTAAGAGGACAGAGAAAAACATTTTTCTTTCTGAAGAACAGAATAAACATATTGAGATTGTACTGATAATCATGATTGGTTGGTTTTTTTTTTACTTTTTAAAATTTATTATTAACTTTTGGCCTCACTGCATGTCTTGTGGGATCTTAGTTCCCCAACTAGAGGTTGATCCCAGGCCCTTGGCAGTAAGGGAGCAGATTCCTAACCACTGGCTTGCCAGGGAATTATCCTGATTGTTAAATATATAAGTATATAATTGTATATAATTTAAGTCCTCCATTAACTGTTTTAAATTTTCCATGTCTGTTTATTATATCTAGTACCACTGAACATATATTAGGGGTAACAAATGACATGTGAGATAATTTTGGTTTACAAATAAGAATTTTAAATTATACTTTAAACCTATGAACTGAGTATAAATAGAAAAGTCTTAATTTAACTTCTTTTTTTTTCTAGAAAATACATCAAACCTACTATTTTAAATTATGATTATAATATAGTGAAAGTGAAATCGCTCAGTCGTGTCCGACTCTTTGCGACCCCGTGTACTGTAGCCCACCAGGCTCCTCCATCCATAGGATACTCCAGGCAAGAACACTAGAGTGGGTTGCCATTTCCTTCTCCAGGGGATCTTCCCAACCCAGGGACTGAACCCAGGTCTCCAGCATTGGAGGCAGACACTTTAAACCCTGAGCCACCACTGTCCCCATTATATATTATTATATTATATATATATTATTATTATAATATTTAGGGGAGTAAAATTTGCCACCCCTAAATATGTCTCTTTGGCATAAAGATTATTTTGGAGAAACAGTGGAAACAGTATCAGAATTTATTTTTTTGGGCTCCAAAATCACTGCAGATGGTGATTGCAGCCATGAAATTAAAAGACGCTTATTCCTTGGAAGAAAAGTTATGACCAACCTAGATAGCATATTCAAAAGCAGAGACATTACTCTGCCAACTAAGGTCCGTCCAGTTGAGGCTATGTTTTTTCCAGTGGTCATGTATGGATGTGAGAGTTGGACTGTGAAAAAGGCTGAGCACGGAAGAATTGATGCTTTTGAACTGTGGTGTTGGAGAAGACTGTTGGGAGTCCCTTGGACTGCAAGGAGATTCAACCAGTCCATTCTGAAGGAGAGCAGCCCTGGGATTTCTTTGGAAGGAATGATGCTGAAGCTGAAACTCCAGTACTTTGGCCACCTCATGCGAAGAGTTGACTCATTGGAAAAGACTGTGATACTGGGAGGGATTGGGGGCAGGAGGAGAAGGGGACGACAGAGGATGAGATGGCTGGATGGCATCACTGACTTGATGGATGTGGGTCTGAGTGAACTCCGGGCCTGGCGGGCTGCGATTCATGGGGTCGCAAAGAGTCGGACACGACTGAGCGACTGAACTGAACTGAACTGAACTGAAGACACAAAGGAAGCTTTGAAAACTGAGAAATAGTCAGCCTTTTGTAAGGGACATTTACATATACAAGGGAAATCTTTTGTAAAGGTGTCTCCTTGGCTATACCTGGAAGAGGGAGATGATCTTATCACTAACAACTTAAATATGCATATCAACTTTTGTTGCTGTTTACTCACTAAGTTCTATCTGATTCATTTGCAACCCTATGGAATTAGGCCTCCCGGATCCATGAAATTTTACAGGCAAGAATGGAGTGTGTTGCCATTTCCTTCTCCAGGGGATCCACCCAGGGATCAAACCCCTGTCTCCTGCAATGGTAGGCAGATTTTTTACCACTCTGCTACCTAATTTCCTTTACCTAAACTTCCACCCTCAATATCTTCTGTGTTTAGCTACAGATGGTACTTAAGGTGAGAGCTTCTGCCATACTGGGGAGTAGTTACCCTGTTTTCCTGAGTCTTCCCCATGTGTACAAAAGGTATACATGTCGCATCTGACTCTTTGAGGCTCCATGGACTGAAAAGCCCACCAGGATCCTCTGTCCATGGAACTCTCTAGGCAAGAATACTGGAATGGGTAGCCATTCCCTTCTCCAATGTATCTTCCTAACCCAGGGATTGAAACCAGGTCTTCTGCATTATAGATTCTTTACCATCCAGGCCACCTGGGAAGTCATATATGTGATACAGCTTTGTCTTTTTTCCATTAATCTGTTTTATGACAATGTGATTATTAGACCAACCAAAGAACCTAGAAGGACAGAATGGAAAAATTTCCCACCTCTACAATTGTGTAGAATGTAGTTTGCAAAAAAGACAGTGTCAATTAAAATTTAAGAAAGATATTGAATTAATACCATTTTATGTAATATTGGATGTGCCACATTCCAATGGTGATTTCCTTGGTTCTTACCTTTCTCAAGGGTAAGAATTCAGTCTAGAGGCATGGTGTTGATCAGTTGTTAAGTCATGTCAATGTTTGTAGTACATGGAATGTAACAGGCCATGCTTCTCTGACCTTCACTATCTCTTGAGTTTTCTCAAATTCATGTTCACTGAGTCAGTAATCCTATCTTGTCATCTCCTAGAAAGCAGTCAGTGTAGTACTCTCAGATCTTGTTTTCAATAAATATCTCCCTCCATTGGAATGGGTCTCCAGTGGAATGGGTCCACTGGAGAAGGGAATGGCAAACCACTTCAGTATTCTTGCCTTGAGAACCCCATGAACAGTATGAAATGGCAAAATGATAGGATACTGAAAGAGGAACTCCCCAGGTTAGTAGGTGCCCAATATGCTACTGGACATCAGTGGAGAAATAACTCCAGAAAGAATGAAGGGATGAAGCCAAAGCAAAAACAATACCCAGCTGTGGATGGGACTAGTGATAGAAGCAAAGTCTGATGCTGTAAAGAGCAATATTGCATAGGAACCTGGAATGTCAGGTCCATGAATCAAGGCAAATTGGAAGTGGTCAAACAAGAGATGGCAAGAGTGAACGTTGACATTCTAGGAATCAATGAACTAAAATGGACTGGCATGGGTGAATTTAACCCAGATGACCATTATATCTACTACTGCTGGCAGGAATTCCTCAGAAGAAATGGACTAGCCATCATGGTCAACAAAAGAGTCCGAAATGTAGTACTTGGATGCAATCTCAAAAATGACACAATGATCTCTGTTCATCTCCAAGGCAAACCATTCAATACAACAGTTATCCAAGTCTATGCCCCAACCAGTAACGCTGAAGAAGCTGAAGTTGAACGGTTTTATGAAGACTTACAAGACCTTTTAGAACTAACACCCAAAATAGATGTCTTTTTCAATATAGGGGACTGGAATACAAAAGTAGGAAGTCAAGAAACACTTGGAGTAACAGGCAAATTTGGCCTTGGAATGCGGAATGAAGCAGGGCAAAGACTAATAGAGTTTTGCCAAGAAAATGCACTGGTCATAAAAAACATCCTCTTCCAACAACACAAGAGAAGACTCTACACATGGATATCACCAGATGGTCAACACCGAAATCAGGTTGATTATATTCTTTGCAGCAAAAGATGGAGAAGCTCTATACAGTCAGCAAAAACAAGACCAGGAACTGACTGTGGCTTAGATCATGAACTCCTTATTACCAAATTCAGACTCAAATTTAAGAAAGTAGGGAAAACTGCTAGACCATTCAGGTATGACCTAAATCAAATCCCTTATGATTATATAGTGGAAGTGAGAAATAGATTTAAGGGCCTAGATCTGACAGATAGAGTGCCTGATGAACTATGGAATGAGGTTTGTGACATTGTACAGGAGACAGGGATCAAGACCATCCCCATGGAAAAGAAATGCAAAAAAGCAAAATGGCTGTCTGGGGAGGCCTTACAAATAGCTGTGAAAAGAAGAGAGGTGAAAAGCAAGGGAGAAAAGGAAAGATATAAGCATCTGAATGCAAAGTTCCAGAGAATAGCAAGAAGAGATAAGGAAGCCTTCTTCAGCGATCAATGCAAAGAAATAGAGGAAAAGAACAGAATGGGAAAGACTAGAGATCTCTTCAAGAAAATTAGAGATACCAAGGGAACATTTCATGCAAAGATGGGCTCGATAAAGGACAGAAATGGTCTGGACCTAACAGAAGCAGAAGATATTAAGAAGAGGTGGCAGAGTACACAGAAGAACAGTTCAAAAAAGATCTTCACGACCCAGATAATCATGATGGTGTGATCACTCATCTAGAGCCAGACATCCTGGAATGTCAAGTCAAGTGAGCCTTGGAAAGCATCAACGCTACAGACAAAGCTAGTGGAGGTGATGGAATTCCACTTGAGCTGTTTCAAATCCTGGAAGATGATGCTGTGAAAGTGCTACACTCAATATGCCAGCAAATTTGGAAAACTCAGCAGTGGCCACAGGACTGGAAAAGGTCACTTTTCATTCCAGTTCCAAAGAAAGGCAATGCCAAAGAATGCTCAAACTACCACACAATTGCATTCATCCCACATGCTAGTAAAGTAATGCTCAAAATTATCCAAGCCAGGCTTCAGCAATACGTGAATCATGAAATTCCAGATGTTCAAGCTGGTTTTAGAAAAAGCAGAGGAACCAGAGATCATATTGCCAACATCTGCTGGATCATGGAAAAACCACAGAGTTCCAGAAAAACTTCTATTTCTGCTTTCTTGACTATGCCAAGCCTTTGACTGTGTGGATCACAATAAACTGGAAAATTCTGAGAGATTGGAATACCAGACCACCTGACCTGCCTCTTGAGAAATCTGTATGCAGGTCAGGAAGCAACAGTTAGAACTGGACATGGAACAACAGACTGGTTCCAAATAGGAAAAGGAGTACATCAAGGCTGTATATTGTCACCCTGCTTATTTAACTTCTACGCAGAGTATATCGTGAGAAACGCTGGACTGAAAGAAACACAAGCTGGAATCAAGATTGCTGGGGAGAAATATCAATAACCTCATATATGCTGATGACACCACTCTTGGCAGAAAGTGAAGAGGAACTAAAAAGTCTTTTGATGAAAGTGAAAGTGGAGAGTGAAAAAGTTGGCCTAAGGCTCAACATTCAGAAAATGAAGATCATGGCATCAGTCCCATCACTTCATGGGAAATAGATGGGGAAAGAGTGGAAACAGTGTCAGACTTTATTTTTGGAGGCTCCAAAATCACTGCAGATGGTTACTGCAGCCATGAAATTAAAAGATGCTTACTCCTTGGAAGAAAAGTTATGACCAACCTAAATATTCAAAATTCAAAAGCAGAGACGTTACTTTGCCGACTAAGGTCCATCTAGTCAAGGCTATGGTTTTTCCTGTGGTCATGTATGGATGTGAGAGTTGGACTGTGAAGAAGGCTGAGAGCCGAAGAATTGATGCGTTTGAACTGTGGTGTTGGAGAAGACTGTTGGGAGTCCCTTGGACTGCAAGGAGATCCAACCAGTCCATTCTGAAGGAGAGCAGCCCTGGAATTTTTTTGGAAGGAATGATGCTAAAGCTGAAAGTCCAGTACTTTGGCCACCTCATGCGAAGAGTTGACTCATTGGAAAAGACCCTGATGCTGGGAGGTATTGGGGGCAGGAGGAGAAGGGGACGACAGAGGATGAGATGGCTGGATGGCATCACTGACTCGATGGATGTGAGTCTGAGTGAACTCCGGGAGTTGGTGATGGATAGGGAGGCCTGGCATGCTGCGATTAATGGAGTCACAACGAGTCGGACATGACTGAGAGACTGAACTGAACTGATACCATTTTTTCCAAATTCCTGGAATATATCCTTCGTCTGATAAAATATTAGCACTCAGATCCCAGGGAGGGCAGTAATTAACTTCTGTTCCATATGCCTGAGGGAAAAACAACTGTTGATCATTAATCTTTTAGCCCATACAGGTCCATTGCAAAATGGCCAGGAGGCATGAAAAAGGGTGATGACTTAATCCAAGGATCAAGAGAAGACTTTAAGCTAAACATTTTGAACTTTAAAATGATAGGTTAGAAATTATGTATTTTAAGGACAGGAGCCAATCAAAAATGTACAGATTAATACTGGCAAGGATATAACCTGTTGTAAGTCCCACTTTGGGGGGACTCTTTATCCCCTCTCAATGTTTATGCTGAGAGCTTTGTACATTCCTTCTCTTTAATAAATCGTATTCACTTGTCACTGTGAGTGTTCTTTCTTTACTGAGAAGTTCTTTCTTAGACTCTGTTAAACAAACTTCTGATTCCCATTTCATCATCCTCCACCCTCTTTTCCTTTTGCCTTCATTCTTTCCAAGCATCAGGGCCTTTTCCAAAGAGTCAGCTCTTTGCGTCAGGTTGCCAAATATTGGAGTTTCAGCCCTGGTGGTGCAGAGGTTAAAGCGTCTGCCTGCAATGTGGGAGACCTGGGTTCGATCCCTGGGTCAGGAAGATCCCCTGGAGAAGGAAATGGCAACCCACTCCAGTATTCTTGCCTGGAGAATCCCATGGACAGAGGAGCTTGATGGGCTACAGTCCTCGGGTCAAAAAGAGTCAGACACGACTGAGCGACTTTCAGTTTTCACTTTCACCTTCTTGTGAATGTTCAAGTTAATTTCCTTTATGAATGACTGGTTTTGAAACTGTTTACCTCAGTTTGGGACTTGAACCATGAGCCAGGACTCAAACCTAACAAAAACCTAGTTTGGTACTCAAACTCTGTGGCTTGGACTTCAACTCAGACAAAACCCACAGTCTTCCAACTGAGATCACAGACCTGGTTTCAGGACCAAGTGAAGCTTAGGTTCTTGATGTTTCATCATGGAAATAGAAACAAAGGGATAGGTAAGAAGCGGATTTATTCCAAGAGAAGCACACTCCATAGACACACTGTGGCCCACCACATGGGGTGAGTGCAGCAGCTTTGAGATATGGCATAGTTAGTTTTTATGAGCTGGGTAATTTCATAGGCTAATGAGTGGGAAGATTATTCCAACCATTTGGGGGAAAGGGTAGAGAAAATTGGGCCACCACCTGCATTTTGGTCTTTTGGTAACTTAACCTGTCATGGCTCCTCTGGATATGTCATTTAGCTTGCTGACTGAAGATCAAGGTCTAGTTGAAGGTGACTTGTATGCCATCTTGGACCCATTTGATTCTAACAGATTTATGCTTTGTCTTGGGGTATGAAATTCTTTCAAATGTTGTACCCTGTCCCCTTCCCTCCTGTTTCAGTTTGAACTCTTTGCAGTCCATGGGACTCTTGAGAGTTTTCTCCAGAACAATTCAAAAACATCAATGTTTTGGCATTCAGCCTCCTTTATGGTCCAACTTTTACATCCATACATAATAACTATGGAAAAACCATAGCTTTGATTAAACGGATCTTTGTCAGCAAAATGATGTCTCTGTTCTTAATACACTGTCAAGATTTACCATATCTGTCAAGGCAAGGAGCAAGCATCTTTCAATTTCATGGCTGCAGTCACAGTGCCCAGTGATTTTGGAAACTAAGAAAATAAAATCTGTCACTGCTTATACTGTTTCCCCTTCTATTTGCCATGAAGTTATGGAACTGGATGCCATGATCTTACTTTTTTGAATGTTGAGTTTTAAGTCAGCTTTTTCACTCTCATCTTTCACTTTCAAGAGACTCTTTAGTTCCTCTTCATTTTCTGCCATTATAGTGGTATCATCTGCCTATCTGAGGTTCTTTATATTTTTCCTAGCAATCTTGATTCCAGCTTTTGATTCAAACAGCCTGGTATTTCACATAATGTACACTGCTTGTAAGTTAAATGAGCAGGGTGACAATATACAGGCTTGATATACTGCTATCCCAATTTTGAATCTGTCCATTTTTCCATGTCCAGTTCTCACTGTTGCTTCTTGTCAGGAGGCAGGCAAGGTGGTCTGGTATTCCCATCTCTTTAAAAATTTTCTACAGTTTGTTGTGATCCACAGAGTAAAAGGCTTTAATGTAGTCAATGAAGAATAAGTAGATATTCTTCTGGAATTTCTTTGCTTTCTTTATGATCCAGTGAATGTTGGCAATTTGATCTCTGGTTCCTCTTTTCTAAATCCAGCTTGAACATCTGGAAGTTCTCTGTTCATGTTAGGTTGAAGCCTAGCTTGAAGCATTAGCCTGCTAGCTTGTAAAATGAGTGCAACTGTATGATAGTCTGAACATTCTTTGGCACTGCCCTTCTTTGGGACTGGAATGAAAACTGACCTTTTCCAGTCCTGTGGTCACTGCTGTTTCCCAAATTTGTTGGCATATTGGGTGCAGCACTTTAATAGCATCATCTTTTAGGATTTTAAATAGCTCAGCTGGAATTCCATTACCTCCACTAGCTTTATTCAGAAAAATGCTTCATAAGGTCCACTTGACTTCCTACTCCAAGATGTCTGGCTCTAGGTGAGTGACCACACCATTGTGATTATCCTGGGCATTAGCACTTTTTTTGTACAGTTCAGTGTATTCTTGCATCTGTTTTTAATCTCTTCTGTTTTTGTTAGATCCTTGCCATTTATGTCCTTTATTGTGTCTAAATTTTCATGAAATGTTCCCTTGGTATCTTCAATTTTCTTGAAGAGATCTCTAGTCTTTTCAGTTTTATTGTTTTCCTCTATTCTTTGCATTGTTCACTGAAAAAGGCCTTTCGTATCTCTCCTTGCTATTCTTTGGAACCCTGCATTCATATGCGTGTATCTTTCTTTTTCTCCTTTGCCTTTTGCTTTCCTTCTTTTCTCAACTTTTTGTAAGGCCCCCTCAGACAACTACTTTGCCTTCTTGAATTTCCTTTTCGTTGGGATAGTTTTGGTCACTGCCTCTTGTACAATGTTATGAATCTGTGTCCATAGTTCTTCAGGTACTCTGTCTATCAGATCTAGTCCTTTGAATCTGTTTGTCACTTCCACTGTATAATCATAAGAGATTTATCTCATACCTGAATGGCCCAGTGGTTCCCCTACTTTCTTCAATTTAAGTATGAATTTTACAATAAAGATTTCATGATCTGAGCCACAGTCAGTTCCTGGTCTTATTTATGTTGACTGTATAGAGATTCTTCATCTTTGGCTGCAAAGAATATAATCAGTCTGATTTTGGTATTATCCATCTGATGATGTCTATGTATAGAGTTGTCCCTTGTGTTTTTGGATGAGGGTATTTGCTATGACCAGTGTGCTCTCTTGTCAAAACTATGTTAGCCTTTGACCTGCTTCATTCTGTACCCCAAGGCCAAATTTGCGTGTCATTCCAGGTATTATTTGATTTCCTGGTTTTGAATTCCATTCCCCTATGATGAAAAGGACATCTTTTTCTAGTGTAAGCTCTAGAAATTCTGGGAGGTTGTCACAAACTGTTTGACTTCAGCTTCTTAGACATCAGTGGTTGGCACATAGACTTGGATTACTCTGATGTTAAAAGGTTTGCCTTGGAAAGGAATTGAGACATTTCTGAAGTTTTTCAAGATAGCATCCATATACTGCATTTCAGACTCGTCTGTATGTTTGTTATACAGATTTAAATGCAAGCCTACTCCACTGATAAGTTTCTAGAGATTTAGAATCATCCTTGCCTTCTTGGTACAGATAGAAAGACACCCTTTACAATTGGAGTTTTTACTTATAAATGAAAATTCTATTAGTTTTTAGAGCTTCTTTTCTGCCTGCTGTGTTTTTTGTTTATTACTCAGCCCCAAATACTTCTTATGCTCGCTGAAATAAAATTAATAATTTAGGCAAATGAGAAAATGTCTTCCCCTTTAGTGTGTACTGTACATGTACGTTAATCATACATCCTTAGGAAATAATATTCTTTCTAATCTCATCAAGGGTCACAACTCCTTAGGAGATAACCCTCCTTCTTAATCATGTAAGGAGTCATGAGGATCAATGGTCATTTACTCTTTGTACATGTAGGTTGTGTAAATTGTCTATAATACATCATTTAATATATAGCCCTTTGTCCCAGAAACTTATATGTAACTGTGCTTTGACCTCTGATGGGCAGAATAGCTCTTCATGCTCTCTGAGAGGCTGTCCATGGGTTATAATCCTCGCTTTGGTAAATAAAATTTTCCGTAACTTTCTTAGATTGATTAATATTTTGTATACATGCTAAAGAGACACATTTTGGGCTGATGCATTCTGCTCCTTTTCACTACTACAGGTGAAATACACTAAGAAAACTACCAACTTGATTAATATATACATAGACATTTTCCAAAATTTGTTACCAATAAATACAATATAAATAGAGATATGAAAATAGGCCTTGTGCACATTCCTAACTTGCAAGTCTCTGGAAGGTGCTTTTAATCCATAATTCTCTTTTCACAGTTCAGAACCAATTTGATCTTAAAATATTGCCTAAAACAAAGTCCCCAACAATTATAATAAAAGCTAAAAAGAAAGGAATATTTTGCTCTTCTAGTAAAATGCTTGCTTTTTGTGACTCTTCTGAATAAAGGAAATAGCATTATAAATTGGGAGTGGTATAAATAAAGCATAATTGTTTCCACAAATATTTTATGTGATTTTATTAAGTTTATATTTTCATTCATTGCTATGTGTAAATCCAATACATATTAAAAACTACCCCCCTCAAATCCTTCCTTCTATTCTATTTTCCTTCCTTATTTCTTTCTATCATTTTAAAAATAATACTTTAAAAGTTTAAACATTTAAAAAATCACTAGTTAAGGAAACTGTGACTGTAACTAGCAAGCAAGGATGCATCTCCTTTAAGAGTTAATCAAGTTTGACTGTCTAACTTGTATTTTCTCAGTTTGCATTATTTATATATCACTTATAAAGTTGTCAACATTCAACATTTAATTATGTGAAACTGTTACCAGGTCCAAGCTTGATCTGCTCACTACACTACAGGCCAGTGAGCCTGAGAGACGAGGTGCTGAGGCAAGGAAGAGACTTTAATCAGAGTGCCAGCAGACTGAGAAGATGGCAGGCTAGTGCCTAAAAATAACCACCTTATTGGGGTCTGGATGCCAGGTTCTTTTATAGATTAGAGATGAGGGAGGTGAGGAAGCAAAGTTAAAAGGACATTAATCTTTCAAAACATCTCCTAGAATTACTGTGGCACAGACCATGAACTCCTTATTGCCAAATTCAGATGTAAATTGAAGAAAGTAGGGAAAACCACTAGACCATTCAAGTATGACCTAAATCAAATCCCTTACGATTATACAGTGGATGTGACTAATAGATTCAAGGGATTATATCTGATAGATAGAGTGCCTGAAGAACCATGTACGGAGGTTTGTGACTTTGTCCAGGAGACAGGGATCAAGACCATCCCCCAAAAAAAGAAATGCAAAAAGGAAAAATCGTTATCTGAGGAGGTCTTACAAATAGCTGTGAAAAGAACAGAAGCAAAAGGCAAAGGAGAAAAGGAAAGATATATACACCTGAATGCAGAGTTCCAAATAATAGCAAGGAAAGATAAGAAAGCCTTCCTCAGTGATCAATGCAAAGCAATAGGGGAAAACAATAGAATGGGAAAGATTAGAGATCTGTTCAAGAAAATTAGAGATACCAAGGGAACATTTCATGCAAAGATGAGCACAATAAAAGATAGAAATGGTATGGACCTAACAGAAGCAGAAGATATTAAGAGGTGGCAAGAATACACAGAACTATACAAAAAAGATCTTCATGACCCAGATAACCAAGATGGTGTGATCACTCAACTAGAGCCAGACATCCTGGAATGTGAAGTCGAGTGGGCCTTAGAAAGCATCACTATGAATAAAGCTAGTGGAGGTGATGGAATTCCAGTTGAGCTATATTATATCCTAAAAGATGATTCTGTGAAAGTGCTACACTCAATATGCCAGCAAATTTGGAAAACTCAGCAGTGGCCACAGGACTGGGAAAGGTCAGTTTTCATTCCAATCCCAAAGAAAGGCAGTGCCAAGGAATGCTGAGACTACTTACTGCACAACTGCACTCATCTCACATGCTAGTAAAGTAATGCTCAAAATTCTCCAAGCCAGGCTTCAATAGTATGTGAACCATGAACTTCCAGATGTCCAAGCTGGATTTAGAAAAGGCAGTGGAACCAGAGACCAAATTGCCAACATCTGTTGGATCATCAAAAAAAGCAAGAGAGCTCCAGAAAAGTATCTACCTCTGCCTTATTGACTATGCCAAAGCCTTTGACTGTGTGGATCATAACAAACTGTGGAAAATTCTTAAAGAGATAGGAATACCAGACCACCTGACCTGCCTCCTGAGAAATCTGTATGGTCAAGAAATCTGCAGGTCAAGAAGCAACAGTTAGAACTGAATGTGGAAAAACAGACTAGTTCCAGATACGAAAAGACTGTATATTTGTCACACTGCTTATTTAACTTATATGCAGAGTACATCCAAAAAAAAAAAAAAAAAATCAGGGTTAGGGTTAGGGCTGGATGAAGCACAAACTGGAATCGAGATTGCCAGAAGAAATATCAATAACCTCAGATATGCAAATGACACCACCTTTATGGCAGAAAGTGAAGAACTAAGGAGCCTCTTGATGAAAGTGAAAGAGGAGAGTGAAAAAGTTGGCTTAAAGCTCAGCATTCAGAAAACTAAGATCATGGCATCTGGTTCCATCACTTCATGGAAACTAGATGGGGAAACAGTGTCAGACTTTATTTTTGGGGGGCTCCAAAATCACTGCAGATGGTGACTTCAGCCATGAAATTAAAAGATGCTTGCTCCTTGGAAGAAAAGTTATGACCAACCTAGACAGTATATTAAAAAGCAGAGACACTGCTTTGCCAACAAAGATTTGTCTAGTCTAAGCCATGGCTTTTCCAGTGGTAATGATCGATGTGAGAGTTGGACTACAGAGGAAGGTGAGCACCGAAGAATTGATGCTTTTGAACTGTGGTATTGGAGAAGACTCTTGAGAGTCCCTTGGACTTCAAGGAGGTCCAACCAGTCCATCCTAAAGGAAGTTAGTCCTGAATATTCATTGGAAGGACTGATGTTGAAGTGAAACTCCAATACTTTGGCCTAGTGATGCGAAGAACTGGCTCATTGGAAAAGACCCTGATGCTGGGAAACAGTGAAGCAGGAGGAGAAGGGGATGGCAGAGGATGAGATGATGACTGGCTGGCATCACCAACTCAATGGACGTGAGTTTGAGCAAGCTCTGGGAGTTAGCGATGGACAGGGAGGCCTGGTGTGCTGCAGTCCATGGGGTCGCCAGGAGTCGGACATGACTGAGCAACTGAACTGAACTGAACTGAACTATAATGGCAAGCCCCAGTCAGGGTATGTGTTAATTTCTTCCTTCCTGTCATCCACAAGTGGACAGAGTTCTGAAGAAACATACTTTAACAGTCAGGCAGAGGGGCATGATTCTGTGAGGCAAACTGTTCTGTATGATTATAACAAAAGCAATGGAAGGCAAGTCAAAGAATCAGTTTCTACTTGGAGTCTGATTTGGCTTCCTCCCTACAACAAAACCTTTAGTTAGCTTCCACAACTTTTGTGAGTGCAGTTATGCAAAGAAATGCGGGGGATACAAAGAATAATCCAACACAAAAACTGAGATGGAGGAATTTAAAAGCATACAGATAACTACAACATAGAATCGAGAGAGCCACAAGTAATATTCATCAGAGTGTGATGAATATTGACCTAGCTGCAACTTTCTGTCAGTGCCTCATAAGGAAGTTGCATTGACCTTGTCACTGAATACTTAGTGACAGTCTTTATTCAAAGCCTCCAGTCCTCTGCTGCCACATGATCATAACACAATTTATTGTATGATGATACCCGACATATCAAAGCCCTTCATTGTTTTTTAATTAATTATTTATTAAATAAGTAGAAAATTTCATCAATGTATTGCAAGGAAGAACTGGTTTTTGTGTTTGTTTGACTCAAAAATAAGATATATATGCCTAGTAGAACTTCAAAATAAATTTTATATTATAAATAGCTCACAGACAACTGACTCAGTCATAATCCATTCTTTTTTACAAAACACAATTTAATAAAACTGCAAATATTTCAACTATGAAAATATTAAGGCAATAAACACCTCTAACCATCAAATGATAAGTAAGACTTCAATTCCTTCAACTTAATTGAAAGGCTTTCTTGCTGTAAAATAGTTTAATTGCTCACTATTCTTCGATTAAACTAGAGATAAATGCTAATTTCTAATTCATTCAGCATCTGCTCCATATTTAGAACTGTATTAAGTTAAATATTGGTTATGTGAAGTGGAGCCAGGAATAATGTGAACTCTAACAAATACTGTGAAATTATATGAAACCTGTCTTATTAAAAATATGAGACAAAAATGCTGACGTTCAAGACAGAGGAGAAAGATTGTCTGACATCCCCTATATGTGAACTCAAAAAAAAAAAGATACAAATGAACTTATTTACATTACAAAACAGAAAGAGATTCACAGACTTAGAAAACAAACTTATGTTGCCAGAGGGAAGGGATAGTTGGGGTGGTCATGTACACACTAATGAATTTAAAATGGATAACCAACAAGAAGCTATTGTATAGTACAATATTATGTGGTAGCCTGCATGGGGGAAGAGTTTAGTGGAGAATGAGGGAACAGCTAGGTCCCTCTCCTGTACATCTGAAACTATCACATTTAATCGGCTATGCCCAATACAAAATAAAAAGTTCAAAAGAAAAAATAATGCCGATGATTAGATTTATTTTTGGAAATATCATAGGAGCCTTGGAATAAAGAGACTTTTAACACTTACATATTTAGTATTCACGTAGTTTGAAGTTAACAAAAGGACTAGAGGCATCCACCAGACTCACTCATAGATATGTATATTACATACTCTTTCATTACTTTATCCGGTATTTGCAGTAGAGAAAGAAATTTTAAAAAAATAATAATAATTAAGGTTTTCCTGAGTCTTTTGACCCAAACTCAGTTATCTAAGAACTTGGAGTTGTCTGTCTTGCTTCCCTTCACTAATGATAGATGGACTATCACCAACCAGAATTGTAAAACATATCCTTGTAACTTGACTATCTTGGATTTCTTTATTCAACATTGAAAATAGCAGCAACAGGTTTGCCTTGGTCTAAATCACTTTAGGAAGTGTGTTCTTTCTTTTCTTCTTTGAAACTGTCTTTTTTATTTTTTTCTTTTTTGAGACAGTTACCTAAATTTCCTTAAATTTTATGTGTACTAATAAACAGACTTAGTATCATTACATGCCTTCATTACTTGAAAATTTTGTAAATAGTTCTTAAACCTCTATCTTCCTCCACTTCAGTCCTACTCTCCAGAATATGCCCAAGAAACTGGCAGAAATAAAAACAATGGTTGCAAAATTAGCATTTATTCCACATATCAGTGTGAAGTAGATAAGAGGAAACGTCAGGATAAGGGGTAATCTGAACAGTAATTTTTATATCCAAATCTATATAATTGAAATGTTTTGAAGAAGAGAAGGATATGTCTCCTCATAATATGTCACATTGGCATACTGAGTATTTTATGTTAAAGTTTCTTAACAGCAGTGCAAGGAGGATATTCTGACAATATTTGTCTCCCTGAAAGCAAAGCAGGGCATGAATCTTCCATGTGAAAAGAACTCTCCCTGTCCCAGGAGGATAGAAAGCATCATTATCACCAGAAATAGAGAATTTAGGGGCGAAGAGGCTGTGTAAAACTACCATATTATTTACTCACTAATTTGATATTCTCAGCCCATGCCGCCTTGCTTTGCAAATCCTTCACAGATTTGTAGTTTTCTTGTCTAAATGATAGCTCTCTTTGGTCATTTCTTTCAGTTTCTCTCTCTCCTTTTTTTTTTAATAAGACTGATTCACATACATTATTAAATTTGTTTTTTCTCCTGTTAATCTGTGTTGTATTCATTTAATTTTTAGGTCAGCCAAAGAACTACAAAAAATTCACCTCAATTAAATAATGAGGAGACCAGAAGGGGGAGTTCTCACAGTCTGCAAGCACAGCATAGCTCATCACCTCTTCTAGTCCGGCAACAACTCAACCAATGAAAAGCCATGGTCTCTTTATTTACTATAACTCTCTCAACTTCTTTTTCCCCCCTTCTCCCTTCCTTCCCTTGCTTTGTGGGGACTTGCATATGACTCATCATGGGTTGTAGACCCCAAACTTCTTTATCCCAAATAAACCTATTTTTATTGGAGAAGTATTTGGCAGTCTATTTATTTTAGTTCAACTGCTGCTGCTGCTGCTAAGTCGCTTCAGTCGTGTCCGACTCTGTGCGACCCCATAGACGGCAGCCCACAGACTCACCCGTCCCTGGGATTCTCTAGGCAAGAATACTGGAGTGGGTCGCCATTTCCTTCTCCAATGCATGAAAGTGAAAAATGAAAGTGAAGTCGCTCAGTCGTGTCCGACTCTTAGCGACCCCATGGACTGCAGCCTACCAGGCTCCTCCATCCATGGAATTTTCCAGGCAAGAGTACTGGAGTGGGGTGCCATTGCAACAATTATGTATAATATAGTACCTTGTTACAAAAGATAGCTAATGTCCCTTCTCAAGATTTTTTGATGTGAAAATGTGGAATAGCACTGATATTGATAGAATAATTCAAACAGTATTCTTGCTATGAGTCTTAATTAAATGTAAACCTTTTTGTTCTGACAATAATTTATGGGCTCTTCAGTGGGGAAAAAAAAAAGAAAAGAGAAAAAGAGTTGGCTTAAAACTATCTATGTATAGCAATGAGTCTGATTTTTTTGTTTGTTTGTTTTAGGGTACCATCAAAATTCTAATACAGAGTGTATTAGAAGTTTCAACAAAAGGAAACCCCTGATTTTTGTACTTCTCTGAACTTCCTTTCCTAGATTTTTTTTCTCCTTTTCTCTAGAATTTATCATTGCCTCATTTTCTATTCATATTTAAAATAAATGGTGTGGGTACTAATGTTGCAAAATTTCTAAATAAAATAAGTGACAAGTTTTTTTTTTTAAATGTGTGTCTCCTAAAACTCTTCCAATTTATTTAAGAATAATAACATATTCATATGCATAAAAAGAAACCTCACAACTACATTAAATTTGAATGATTCCTTTTGCAAATCAATCAAATCTTTTTACTTTAAGCAAAGCCAAGCCAATGCTGAGNACTATAAAAGAATAATTTTAAATATATAAATATCATTATTCTATATAAATATAAGAATATAAATTGTATACATATAGATAGATAGATAGATCTATGATGTTGTTTTTGTTTTAGTAGCAAAGTCATGTCCAACTCTGACTCTTTTGCAACCCCATGGACTATAGCCTGCCAGGCCCCTCTGTCCATGGGATTTCCCAGGCTAGAATACTGGAGTGGGTTGCCATTTCCTTCTCCAGGGGATCTTCCCAACCCAACCCAGGGATCAAACCCATGTCTCCTGCATTGGCAGGCAGATTCTTTACCACTGAATCACTAGGAAAGCAAATATATATATACATTTTATATCTTTGGCAATAAATGCTTAACAACCAGCTGAAACAAGAAGCCCTGACTGAGGCAGGAGATAGATGGACTCCAGGTTATACATTTACAACTAGCCTCTTGTTTATACTTTGAGATAGAAATGAAAACAGGAACAGGATGAAAAGCCATACTTTGTCTCCTGTAGATACTGTAAGGTATTAATAATGTCAGGGTCGAAGAGGGGCTAAGCCTTGGTTGGGCAAAAGATAAGGAAGTCACGTATTTCTCATCCTTGGGGTCAGGGAGATTTCCCAAATTACACTTGCACAGAAAGTTTCCTTAGGTGAGGAGAGTGCTAGGCAATTATCAGTTTTGCTAACTTCCCAGAGCCCCTCACACTGAGACCCATCTTGACTAAAAGCATGCTTGCACACACAGGGAGAGCCTGGAGACAAATCAGATATGGGGTCAAAGCAAGATGACTGGCCAGAGGAAAACAAAGACCTGGGAAGACTGCCCCCTTGTAAATGATTTAAATTTCCCCTGAATACGACTTACTGAGCCTACCCACCTGTGTATTCACACATATTTCTCTTAATAAACACTTTATCTGTTTCACTGTTTTCCATCTCTTTGTTGAAATTCCTTTCCAGAGGGGATAAGAACCCGGGTAGTGCTGCAATCCAGGTTCAATCCCTCGTTGAGGAACTGAGATCCTGCTCCAAGCCACCACAGCCACAGTCACCCCACAGGGCACCAGAGAACATGACTTGAATCGTTTGTCACTTTCTGTACTGTAAATATCTCCCACCATGGCCACAAATGAGGTCACTGAACTCGGAGTTGGAAAGAGAAGCTCAGAACTGACCCTCAAGTAAACATGAACCATCTTTCCAGCCCCAATTATCCACTGTATTAAATAAGTTATACATCTAAAATGTAGAGGAAATGAGCATTCTTTTTTATAACTTGTGGGAGTGTGATGTGTTGCAACAATTTGGAAGATAATATGACATTATTTACTAAGATGGAAAGTATATGTGCATATATATTAATATATGTATATATGTATATGAGCTTCCACGGTGGCTCAGACAGTAAAGAATCTGCCACATGTACAGGCATATATACAATTTTTATCATAGTAATTTTATCTCTTAATTATCTATTCATACACAACCAAGTACTGGTACTAAAGAAGTTTATATAACACTGTAATTATATCAGAATATATTCCAAGTATTAGTTTAAGCACATGTTTGTTTGCCAACTTGCTTATCCTCACAAGAAACCTATATGGTATGTTTCATTAATATCGCCCTTTTACTGCTTACGAAACTGACATACAGAGTATACACAAATTCACACAGCTAGGCAAGGGCAGAATTAGGATTTGAATTTGGACAATGTGGTTCTAAAGTTTATGGTTTTACCACTATACTACACTCCTTGCCTCTCATGAGAATCCTGAAATTAGCTATCAATTTTATGGCAAAAAACAAACAAAAAAACTTAAGTACAGTTGAATAAATCGTAACATACCTAAATTTTGATATATTATACATTTTTGAAAGGATATAATCTGAAAACACAAAAAATCATATAATTTCCTGTATTTAGTATTCACATTTTATATTGTATAATTTAAATTTATATAANTAATCTGAAAACACAAAAAATCATATAATTTCCTGTATTTAGTATTCACATTTTATATTGCATAATTTAAATTTATATAGACATTGCTATTACAGATAAAAGGCTTCCCTGGTGGCTCAGATGGTAAAGAATTTGCCTGCAATGTGGGAGACCTGGGTTCGATCCTTGGGTCAGAGAGATCCTCTGGAGAAGGAAATGGCAACTCACTCCAGTATTCTTGCCTGGAGAATTCGTATGGACAGAGGAGCCTGGCAGGCTACAGTCCATCCGGTTACACTGACAGGACTAAGTGACTTTCACTTTCATTACAGATAAAATCAAATCATCATTCAACTTCTCACCAATTCCATTTCTTCCTTTCAAAGCTCCATGTATATCCTGTTATTTCATAAGTTTATCCTTGAAATGCCAAAAATTTCTCAGTCTTTCTGTTATGAGTAGTCTAGCAAATTGGATTCAAATTGTCCCAGATGTCTTCATAAATAGTTTAAAGCAGAGAGCAAGTCAGATGATTTATTTTATTTTATATTTCTTTTTAAAAACTCATTTTAAATAACACAATAATAATTAGTTTTCAAATACATTTCTTAGCAATCTGACTTTTCTATAAATTTTAGTAGAGATTTTGAGTCAAAAAGGAAAATCGTATCTTTTCTTCACAGTTTCCTTTACATAGGAAAAAAAAATGTTTCAGTGTTTTTGAGGAATTCTGAAGGGTCCTCTTTAACAGATTTTACTTTTTCCTATATCTACAGTTTCTACTCTATTCTCTGCTACCGAGCCCTAAGACAAACCACACTGAATTGGAAAACAAAGCAAAACAAAACAAAATATTTTGAATGAAAGTCTAGAAAACTGTCATCAAGAACTAGTTCTCTAACTATAACTACCACTACAAGTATACTACACACACACACACACAATGTTCTTTCTACTGAAATATCTCTAAAAAAGAGAAAACATGGCCACTTAGTGACACTTGGTTGCATATAAGCTTGTTAATGACAACTGGTGGAGGATACTTTTTCTTTCTTTTCTAAAACATTAGAAAAACAACCAAGTTTCCAGAAGGATAGATTTTAAGGACAGAAGGAATCTGAGTCTTTGGTGATATACTTGAACTCTCAAATCAACCCTTGAATCACATAAATTTAAGAATTTTATTAAAATAATGATAATAATGATAATAACACTATACAAGCCACTGCTCTTCAGGTTTTGTTACTGCTGCCCACATATAAAGATCATGTTCATAGTAACTTATATGTCCTGAGCAACTAGTAACAAAAGATAAATGATTCAGTAAGTGATTCAATAAATGATTCAACAGTTCTCTACCTTTAGTGTACTTTGAAGTTCCCTGGGGAGCTAATAAAATTGCAAGTTTTCCACTTCTACCTTCTGAAATTTGTATTCAGAGGGTCTGAGGTTGGGTCTAGGAATCTGCAGTTTTAATGCACTCCCAAGGTGATTCTGGAGAAGGAAGTGGCAACCCACACCATTATTTTTGCCTGGAGAATTCCATGGACAAAGGACCTTGGTGGCTAAAGTCCATGGGGTCACAAAAAAGAGCCGGACACAACTGAGTAACTGACGCTAAAGGGGATTGTGCTGCAGTTGTTCAGTCCATCATGCTTTGAGAAATACTTCAGTATGAGCTAAAAACAGATCATTCAAGTGTTTGAGTGAGTCCAAGACTGAAGAATGCAGTGAGTGGGAATAATCTTCCCATTCTATTCCACCCCACTCCTCATCCAAAAGAATATAATATACAAATTACACTGAGGGCAGGGCTGCCTTGTTGAGGCTGTAAATCTATAGTGAGCACATACATTCTGGGTGAGTTCTGTATTTCATAAATTCAGAGGAGAGAAACAAGAGAAATTGGTAACTCACATTAGCTTGGATGATGACAAAGTAGCGAGTCTTATCTTCATAGTTGAGCCTCCTCCTTAACACTACATTTCCAGTCAACATGAGGGGAATTTCAAAAGTGTCGTTGGAAGTCTGCAAATAAGATACACATCCGAGATCATGTGAACATACGATAAATTAGAGAATCTGATATTTCAGTTTAGTCCCCTTGAAAGTTATAGACAACATGTTCATCATCTAAAAACAGAATGTGAATGTCAGCTTCAGGTTTAATGTTCTTATTTCTGAAAATTTGTCATTCTAATCAGTAGGTCTTACTTTGATAATGATATCTAGGAAACTTACTTCTTGTGACACTTTTTCACATATTATTAGAGTTACACATAAACATCCCCGGAATATATCTAAATCTAAGCCCAGATGTCTGAAGATCTTTCCTATTACCATATTATCTTTTCACAATTATTTTAATCACCAAAGAGTTCAATTATCGGAATTTATGATTTATCATACTATTCCTTTATGATATTGGAGTCCATTCTATATTCTCATATTTTCAAGTAATGTATTAAAGATATATAACTATTAACTTGAAACTGTGTTTTTGTGAAAAAGAATGTGGTATAGGTTGCTTTTGTTTGTTTTGCCAAGCCTCAGATTGCTGCCCTTACCCTAACAGAGACTGTGTTTCTCCTTGGTAACACGCAGGTCATAAGGGCGACCTCCAAAAGGCCTCCAGCCAGTGCTGCTCCGGAGTTAGCAACTCTCAGTGTAAGACAATACAGTCAGTCCTCAGGAGGATACAATGTATAAGATCTGTCTCTTATCCTTAAAAAGATTTTACATCACATTTGTGTTTTAGTGCCATTTTGAAGACTGATAGAACAGTCTATCATTTCTGACAAGAAATCAGTTTTACTTTAGCACTGGAACTTTTCCGGTTGACTGTTTTGTGTAGTGGTAGGTGGGTGTGTGATTGTGGATACCACGTGAAATACTCAGACACATATTTCAGAAAAAGGAGTGGTGGGAGGGGGCAAGACAAAGCAGGAGGAAGAACGTATAAGAAAGGAAGGAAGAAAAGAGAAAGAAAGAAAGTATATGCGTGTGTGGGGGGGAGGGGCGCGTTGGTGTGTCTGTGAGTCTTTATGTCCTCAGCTGACACAAGGGGAGTTTCTTAGGAACTGAAATTTAATGTGAGAACAGTTGACTCAAATCTAATCTCCCATCTCAAGTTCATTCAGGGGAATGTAGGCAAATTAACCTTCAATATCTAGAGTCATGCTCTCGCCCTCTCCATCTTTACCTCCCTCCCTCCCTGACTCCCACTCTTTCTGGTAGATACACACATTCAGCACACAATAGATACATATTTTTTAATGATTTACTCTTGTGCTCATGCAATTGACTTTACAAGTCTTCTTGGATACAGTCATTAAAAGAAGTAACATTTTAAAATACAAATAAGAAAAAAATGTACCAAGTGAGATATTTACAACTAAAGACAGACATTTGACATTTTCCCTACATTTTTGCCTATTTAAACATTGTGTGTCTGTGCTTGGTTGTGTCTGACTTTTGCTACCCATGACTGTAGAACACCAGGCTCCTCTGTAGATGGAATTTTCCAGGCAAGAATATTAGAGTGGGTAGTCATTTCCTACTCCAGAGGATCTTCCCAATCCAGGAATCAAACTCACATCTCTTGCATCTCCTGTATTGGCAGGTGGATTCTTTACCATTGTGCCACCTGGGGAGCCCTGTAGGACTCTAGAGTAAGCCAGGGAGTGTAAAAATGGTTTAATCTAAATATCTAAGTTAGTTATAGGGGACACTTCAGTAAATAATTGCCATATACACTATAAAACACAACTCAGTGTGTTGTTACAGGGCTATTAACTGTCTAAGACAATTACTACAGAGCCATATATCAATTTTTAGTATAGCTATGAAATATATGGTGGGTTTCTTACCAAAAGGTCAGGTCATTCTTGGTGTCAGAACTCCATGAGTTCAGGTAACTGGTAGCTTTGTGCTTTAGGGGAGGCTACGCCTCTAGGCAGGGATTCCCAGGTGGTTCAGTGATAAAGAATCCACCTGTCAATGCAGGAGACACAGGTTGGATCCCTGGGTCAGGAAGGTTGCCTGGAGAGGGAAACGGCAATCCACCCCAGTATTCTTGCCTGGGAAATCTCACGGACAGAGGTGCCTGGTGGGCTACAGTCCATGGGGTTGCAAAGAGTTGGACAGGACTGAGTGACTGAGCAAGGACACATATGCCCCTAAGAAGAGTGAGTTTTGGCAAATCTACTCCAACCATGGATATTCCACACCTTACCAGTGACTGTTGGAAATGTACATGGGATCTAATTCTAGATAATCTGAAGAACTTTTCTTAACTGTAAAGAGAGGGAGACACACAGGGGAATATTTGTTTTCCTCTTTTCTCCTTATAGATGCTTCCATAAGGATATAAAACTTGGAAATGTCAGCAGTCATTTTGGAACTACTGGTACAGTTAATCTAGAAGTAAACAAAATGCTGAAAATGGAAGAGCAGAAAATAGAAAAAGAGTCATTTCTGTGATATCTCTGAGTTTCTTAACAAATCCTGATACCACCCCTTCTCTGAACAACCTTTTATGAGAGATAATCCATGACTTTGTTGGCAAAGTCACTTTAAATTGTTTTCTATTATTTGCAGCTGAAAGCACTTTGATACATGATTATCTCCTGTCTATGTGTCCTCATCTTGCAGTCCCCTCTCTTTTCCATTTATGCCATGACTCTTTACAGGTGACATTTGCTTTTAATTTTCTCCTGCCTAATTTCTCTATCCCTCATTTCTCTGAGTTATAAATTCTATAAATCCTACTCAGTAAAATCTTCTTTGTCATCCAATTTAGGATTACATCTTTGATCTTATGATATATTGTTTTTCCCAAACAACATTTATTATTTGTGTATTTTCTGTTTTCCCTTACAGATTTCTCAAGGATCTCAGTCTATGATCTGGAGATACTTACCTTGATGTTTCTAGTCAAGTAACGTAATGCATGCTTGTGATTCTGTTTTAGTTGACAGTCGTTATTAGTAGAATTATTATTAACATTACAGTTAGTAATTAGGGATTTTATTGCTAATTAAGGATTGTTGTTATTGTTCTTAAGAGCACTTTTTGGATGGAACATCCATTTTCACTGCAGCATGCAAAATTTTTTAGTTGTGACAAATGGACTCTAGTTCTCTGATCAGGGATCAAACTTGGGCCCCCTCCATTGGGAGTGTGAGTCATAGTCATTGGGCCACCAGGGAAGTTCTTAAGCTCCTATAACACATTTTTGATTAAACCTAATTTTTATTTTCTAAATCACTCTTTTATAGATATCTGAGATTTTCCATGTGCTAGAAGTTCCATCAATATTTATGTTCCAAGAAACATAAGGAGACTATCGGCTTTAAGATCAATGCTGTTTATAAATTATTGTGTATGAAAAGCCTTTGTGTTAAAATTAGCTAACTTATTAATAAGCAATTATTTATGAAATGTGCATTCTGTCTTGAAAAAATAGAATAATAATCATGAGAAAAAGCAGAAGCAAAATGTAGGTAAATGCTTGGGATGCTTTTTATTTTTCCTCTAACAAAAAGAATATTGGGGAAAAAAAGACAAATATTGGATTAGATCAACTCAAATAAATGCCCTGCTCTAATGACATTTCTAGAGTTCTACCTAAGGAGGAAAAAAAAGAGCAAAATTTAGTAAGAAAATATAGCTTTTTAAAAATTGCTATATGATAAGGTGATGTGACAATGTTTATCAAAGTTTAGAGTATATAAGGATCATAGAAATGTATCACTTAGATTCAGGTTCCGAGTATCTATTCCTCCAAATTCCAGAATTCTCAAACATTCTGTATTTCTAACAAAACTCTTGGGTAATTCTCAAGTAGAAGGTTTAGATTTTACTTTGAGAAAAAATAAACTAGAAGATAGAAAGGATCAAGTTAAGTATATAAGAGTTTTGTCATTTAATTGTGAACTCAACTCGATAGTGAGCTCCTGAAATACATTTTAAAAATATTCATTTATTTGACCACACCAGGTCTTTATTGAGGTATATAGAATCTTTTTAGTTGTAGCACATGGGCTTTAATTCTCTGTTCAGGAATCAAACTCAGGCCCCTTGCATGGGGAGCATGAGTCTTAGGCACTGGACCACCAGGGAAGTCCCTAAGCTCCTGTAACACATTTTTAAGATGGACAATTCTTTCATTTTTCTTTATACTGGAGTTAGTTGTGTAAAATTGGGATGGACTTTTAAATATAATAATAATAAATACTAATATTTATTATTACTTAAAGTCTTTCTTTGTGTTAAACTTTGAACCCAGGTCTTTTCCCTGAGTCTGTGACATTTTAAATTTACAACATATATGTACTTTTGACGTCAAACAGAAACTTCTAAATACAATTTCAGAGGAAATTGGTTGGAACAGGCGACACAAACTACATTATAATTTTTCCTGTGTCCCTAAATATGCATATGCATATTTGTGCGTGTTTCTGCAGCAGGTAGGAATGAGTTTGTAGGAAACAGAGAAACAATGGTTAGAGAGCTGGTATTTTACTAGGAGCAAGTTAGTGTTGCTGTATTTCCCAATGAAACATATCTGTGCCTTGTTCCTGTCATTAGATCGCCAGGAAATAAGATCCTATAACTTTTCAATACTCTGATACAGATAAATGTGTGTGTGATCATGCATATCAACAGTATCTCAGTCTTAGACTTTGTCAAAGAACTGTTTGAGTTGGGAGGGGAAGAAAAGTCTATTCCCTCCTTCCCTCTACCATTTATTTTCCTCTCCTTTTATCCTTAATGATTTGTTTCATCAACAAAGGAGAGGAGTGTAGGAGCACTGCTGTTGCTGCTGCAGCTAAGTCGCTTCAGTTGTGTCCGACTCTGTGCGACCCCACAGACGGCAGCCCACCAGGCTCCCCCATCCCTGGGATCCTCCAGACAAGAACACTGGAGTGGGTTGCCATTTCCTTCTCCAATGCATGACAGTGAAAAGTGAAAGTGAAGTCGCTCAGTCGGGTCCGACTCCTAGCAACCCCATGGACTGCAGCCCACCAGGCTCCTCCGTCCATGGGATTTTCCAGGCAAGAGGACTGGAGGGGGTCGCCAGTGCCTTCTCCGGTGTAGGAACACAGTCATATCCTTTTCCTTAAGCCACCTACATTTTTTGGAAGTAAGTCCCTGACCCACTTTCTGTTAATTTTGGATACTACTCTGTAAAGCACAAACTAGCACAGGTTTCCTTGGGTGATGAGAATTTAAATGCTGACCTCTACCTGCCTAGTGCTATTCAATAGGTGTTCCAATGATGACTAAGCCTCTTAATATCCACAGGCCCCAAGCATCTGGTCTCCATTAGGAAAGGTCCACTCGCAACTTCCTGGCATTTAGTATCTCAGCAACTGCCAGACAAGTGGCAAATCTCCACTGAGTAAATGGGCATATATGGCAATATAAGTTATTTTATCACTGCTGGAAGTATGAGAAAAAGTGTAGGAGGCATATATAATGCCCACCCTCAACACACATACTCACATTGACTTAAGCAAAGGAGACAGAATGTTGACTCTATCAATTCCATGTTTCTCTAGTGTGCACTCCATTCCCCTATGACCCTCTTTATTAACCTGTAGGAAGCTGAATAAGTACCAATAGAGGTAAAATAACACCTCTCCCCTAGCCATTTAAGGAGGTGTTGTGCTCCAGAGATGTAGATGATCTGGAAACAGAGCATGACATACTTTGAATTATCTGTTCTCAGCTGAGAACTCTGGTCATCCATCATTTTTTAATCAGGAAAGATTCTGTTTGGCTTCTCATATTCATGCTACATTTATAAATATCATGTTTTATATTCTCCATTCAACTGTAAGGACTAGAACTTCAATTCAAAAGCAGAGAGATTTGGTTTTGAGACCTGCTCAGACAGAGATACACACAAACATGTACATATATATTTCATGGTGATCTAATGACAGGACCAAGGCACCAATAAGTTCCACTGGGAAGTACAGCAACACTAATCTGCTCCTAATAAATTCCAGCACTCTGATGATTGTTTCTCTGTTTCCTACAAACTCATTCTTCCCTGCTACAGAAACACACACAATTATGCATATGCATATTTAGTAATACAGGAAAAAATACAGTATACTTTATTTACTTGTCTTAAGAAATTGTCTTTAGAAGTTTCTGTTTAACTTCAAAAGCACATGTATATTGTAAATTTAAAATGTCACAGACTCACAGTGAAAAGACCTGGGTTCAAAGTTTAACACAAAGACTTTAAGCAATAACCTAATGGTGATTGCAGCCATGAAATTAAAAACACTTACTCCTTGGAAGGAAAGTTATGACCAAGCTAGATAGTAAAAAGCAGAGATATTACTTTGCCAACAAAGGTACATCTAGTCAAGGCTATGGTTTTTCCTGTGGTCATGTATGGATGTGAGAGTTAGACTGTAAAGAAAGCTGAGTGCCAAAGAATTGATGCTTTTGAACTGTGGTGTTGGAGAAGACTCTTGACAGTCCCTTGGACTGCAAGGAGGTCCAACCAGACCATCCTAAAGGAGATCAGTCCTGGGTGTTCATTGGAAGGACTGATGCTAAAGCTGAAATTCCTCATACGAAGAATTTGGCAACCTCATACGAAGAGTTGACTCATTGTAAAAGACCCTGATGCTGGGAGGGATTGAGGGCAGGAGAAGGGGACGACAGAGGATGAGATGGCTGAATGGCATCACCGACTCAATGGACATGAGTTTGAGTGAACTCCGGGAGTTGGTGATGGACAGGGAGACCTGGCGTGCTGCAATTCATGGGGTTGCAAGAGTTGGACATGACTGCGTGACTGAATTGAACTGAACTGAATTAAACATGAATGTTCATTATTTAAAAAAAATATGATATGACTATGGTGCCATGCAACTATCCCATATAATATATTCTGTAAAAAAAAGTACCAAAGTGTAAGGTAATATTTTTAGTAAACTATCTAAAAGTAAGCAATATTGTTTTTGCTTAGCCCAGATATTTTAGTAATATCTGAAATTTGGACTTTGACCTATACGCAAAACTACTTCGAGACAATGATTTGTTAAACATCTTTTGCATTTAAAATGTGATTTTATCTTCCTGATTCACAAAATTCAAAAGAATTACACTCCTTTACATTACAGAATAAATGATGGCTCTCTCTCTCTCTTTTTTTTCTATTCAGTTCCTTCAAAATTTAAAGAGAATCAAGCACAGTACAAAAGGAGGACAATCTATTGAGGAGGAGATGATGAAAGACCACTCTACTACCTCCAAGAAAGAAGTAGCCCAAGCATTCTATTTAAATGTCCTAAGTGCTTTTCCGAGTGGCAGTGGGATTTAATAAAAATCCAGCGCTGCTTTCAGTCCACTGGACACTGCTGTAAGGGATATGTCATCAGATCTCTCCTTACTACTTTTGGGAAAAGCACTTGAAATGGAAAATAAAGGTCACCTAAGTCTGGCATAAAATAATAAAAGATCAAGATAAGAAAATTGATATGATAATCTATTGTATGAACAGTCTTATCAATCTGTTAATAATAAGATTTATCAATAAACTATCAGAATGATACCTAACATAATTGCATTTTTCTGAGTAAGATAAGCTCGCTAAAATTAAAAATTCCATAGAACATTTGAAGACAAATTCTTCTCTTTTTTCTGAATTTTTCTTTTCACGTTTAAAAATACAATTAGTTCAATAAGGTATCACCTCACATCACTCAGAATAGTCACCATCAAAAAATCTACAAACAGTAAGTGCAGGAGAGACTATGGGAAAAGGAACCCTTCTACACTGTTGGTGGGAAAGTAAATTGGTGCAGGTGCTACAGAGAACAGTATGGAGGTTCCTTAAAAAACTAAAATAAATATGACCCAGCAATCCCACTCCTGGGCATACATGTGGAGAAAACCATACTTTGAAAAGATACATGCACCCCAGTGTTCATTGAAGTACAATTAACAGCCAGGACATGGAAGCAACCTAAATGTCCATCAACAGAGGAAAGGATAAAGAAGATATGGTACTTATATACAGTGGAATATTATTCAGCTATTAAAAGGAACCAAACTGTGTCATTTGCACAGACATGGATCGACCTACGGACTGTTATATAGAGTGAGGTAAGTCATAAAGAGAAAAAAATATTGTGTATTAATGCATATACTTAGAACCTATAAAAATGGTATGCTCTGTGCTTAGTCATGTCTGACTTTGCAACCCCATGGATTGTAGCCCGCCAGGCTCCTATGTCCATGGAGATTCTCCAGGCAAGAATAATGGAGTGGGTTGCCATGCCCTCCTCCAGGGATCTTCCCAACCTAGGGATGAAGCCCAGAGATCGAACCCAGGTCTCCCACGTTGCAGGCAGATTGTTTACCATCTGAGCTACCATGGAAGCCCAAGAATACTGGAGTGGGTAGCATATCCCTTCTCCAGAGAATCTTCCCCACCCAGCTGAGCTACCAGGGAAGCCCAGAAAATGGTATAGGTGATCCTATTTACAAAACAGAAATAGACATATAGATGGAGAGAACAATCATACAGATACCAAGGGGAGGGGAATGAATTAAGAGATTGGGATTGACATAAATAGACTACTATGTATAAAATGCATAACTAATGAGGAACTACTGTACAGTGAAGTGAACTCCACTTGATGCTCTGTGGTGACCTAACTGGGAAAGAAATCCAAAAGAGAGGGGACGTATGTGTACATCTGGCTGGGTTTCTTTGCTATACAGCACAAACTGACATAGCAGTGTAAAGCAACTATACGCCAATAAAAATGAAAAAAAAAAATACTTTGCATTACAGTAGAGCAGAAGTTACATTTGTAAATTTCTACAAGGATGACTTGGATAATGTAAATCAGTGACACAACGGAGGTAAAGTGGATATACATATATTGTCTGTATGATAGAAGTTTGTTTATGGGAAAACAATTCAACTCTAGCTGATTGTTGGCTTATGGAAATCAGGACCAGGGTTGTCATACTTTTTTACTTTCTTAAGAGAGAAGAGAAAACTAAATTTGAATGTGAAATGGGCTTCCCTGGTGGCTCAGATGGTAAAGAATAGGTCTGCAGTGTAGGAGACCGAGGTTCGATCCCTGCATCGGGAAGATCCCCTGGAGAAGGGAATGGCAACCCACTCCAATAGTCTTGCCTAGAGAATCCCATGGACAGAGGAGCCTGGTGGGCTACAGTCCATGGGGTCACAAAGAGTCGGACACACTGAGCAACTAACATCTTCAATTTTAAATATATAAAAGTTATTTTAAAAATTATATTGTGTTTGCAAAAGCCAGAAGGGTCCACATTTTGAGGTTACATATTTTCCCAGGTGGAACTAGTGTTAAATAATCTGCCTCCAATGCAGGAGACATAAGAGAGGTGGGTTCGATCTCTGGATTGGTAAGATCCCCTGGAGAAGAGCCTGGCAACCCACTCCCATTCTTGCCAGGAGAATCCCTTGGGCAGAGGAGCCTGGTGGGCCACAGTCCTTTGACTTGCAGAGTCTGACATGACCGAAGTGGCTTAGCATGCACACGTTTGTAATACATACAGGTTGGGTTTGACACTAAGAAATAAGCTGTATAATATAATCATGCTATTAATTACAAGCAGATTTCTAGAGATTTAATAATTTAATAATATGAATATCATAAGGTAGTGCCCAAGAGATTTTACATGAGAAGAAACTGGTGTTAATGATTAAAGTTGGATTCACTCTATAAGAATGTGGTTTGGTTAATGGTTACTTTTTCAACATACACACTCAGTTAAGTGCTGTCATGAGTCTTAATCTTTTGCCTCACCAATTAGCCATGACCAAAGAATTTCTTTCTTTATTCCCTAGGAGTGCTAGCTTGCTAAAGTACTTTATTTTTTTCTTTTTTTTTTTTTGCAATTTGGAAACTGCATATAACTGACTTATTCTATCTGTAGGTAGTAAAAGTATATGATATTATACTTCATGCTCAGCCCACAAATCCTTGAAAAGAGGAAGCATTCAGAAGGAATTATTGCATAGCTAACAAGGTATTTCAGCCTCACAAAAGTTCTAAGAGATATCTTCCAAGTAATACAGTTTTTTTTCTCACACTATATAAAACCTTGGATAAGTTTCTTTCTTTTATGCAACATAGTAAATATTTCCTTAAAATACATGACCTGACCATCCTCTACTTTGTGGGAGTTCCATTTTTACAAACTGAGGAGTAAAGATTAGAAAATGGCCCCCATAAAATATAAGCTAAAAACATGACACATGCATACACTTGATTATTCTAAAAATCTAAATAGTAAGAAAATAAACAGTTTAGAAATATTCTGTATAGTCAGCTCCATGTTTCCATCTTTTAAAAAATGTTTCTCTTGCCCTCTTCTCTTCTGTTTCTTTTATCTTTTCCACTCTACTTCTGTGTAACACCTTATATCATTACTGTCCTTTACTGTCACATTCTCATTATCTCTCCATCTCTTGGCTTCATTGTGTCTGCCTATAAACATGTGGAGGCATACTTTTTAGGGGAATAACAAAAACAAAATCTCCCTAAATCTTCCCTTTTCCCTGCTATACTCATGGGCTTTTGGTGTTTTGCTTTTGCTCTCCTTTTTTTTTTTTTTAAATTTTAACACAAGTGCTGCAACTATTTTATTAGAGCACAACAGAGGAAGAGTGGAGCACACACTACTCAGAAAGCAAGTCCTGACTCCAGCTTAGAAATAGCTGTGTGTTAGATGGCATCACTGATTCAATGGACATGAACCTGGGCAGATTCCAGGAGATAGTGAGGGGCAAGGGGGCCTGGGGTGCTGCAATCCATGAGGCTATGAAGAGATGGACATGACTTAGTGACTGAACAACAGCAATAACAACCAGGCAAGGCACGTCACCTGTGAACCTGTGTTCTCTCCTATACAATAGAAATTCTGTTACTGATTTGTGATGATAAAATGATAAACTGCATTCATAATTGATAATCGATTTGTGAGGCAGATCTTACTGACAGTTTTTAGTATCTGTAAGCTCAACAGCATTTTTGTTTAGAGCTTTTATAAGAGATATATAATTTCTAAAAAAAGACAAGTTAATGTCAGCACTTTTTATATTCCTAATAAGAAATATTAATTAAACATCACTTAAGTGATTGTAAAACTGCTTTGAGGAGCCCTTTGTGTTCTGAGAAGTTGCCTTGGGGAAAAGAGGAAGAGAAAGATAGCAGGCAGGAATTTCAGGTCTTGTTTCCAGAAAACAATTCTTCTTTTTTTGTATTATATACCCTATATCTTAGAAAGAACTTAGCCTAGAGCACAAAATAGAAGCCCCATTGTCTAAAGCGGGAGGGGGGGGGACCCACACACACACAAACAAAAAAAGCTATCGTTAGAGGCTTTGTCCTCTTTTCTATTTCAGGTTTCACTGGTGGAGAAGGGATAGTGGTGGTATTAATTTGCAAATTCCATAAAACATACGTATTACATTGGTAATAACACATGAAGTGATTTATTTAGAACGCTTAGGAGTCAACTAACATAACAGAGATTTAATAAAAATGACTTATTATACCTATGAAGACATTTTAAAACTTTTACCAACAAAACCCATCCAAAACTAGCTTATAAATATAGCAAAAATATATCATAAAATATAATTTGGGATANAATATTAATTTTACTCCTTATAGTGAAGTTACATTGCAAGTAGATGTTTACATACTGGATCATCTGGATTATATTGAATAACATATTCGATCTGTCCATTTGGGCCATCATCTATGTCTGTAGCTCCATTGTCTCCTGAAAATCCTGTGAAGATTGTGGTGCCAACTGGAGTGAGCTGCAAAGAATAAAAGAGACAAACTGTCAATTCTCATTTGATCAGCAGCATACCAGAAATGTTCCAGCACAAAAACACAATTATTAATCACACAAAGGAAAAAAGTAGGCAGCAGCCCACAAACACAGACTTGAAGTGTTTCAAAAGAACACTTGGAAACCTTACACCGGAGTTCCTACAAAGTCTCGAAATTTCCAACATCAGAGTCCTTGCTTTACGTAAAGAAACAGAAGCCCCGGCTTCATTGTGAAGCACATTTGGACCAGTTTATAAACATTAGCATCTTAAACCTGTGGAGAAAATGCATCTGTTGTTCCTACTTAAAAACACTTTGATGCATCAGATTATCTGTAAACTAGGATTTATATTGTATGAAGGAATTATCAATAATCACTTTATTTTAAATTTTTTTTCAAAATCAGAGAGATCAATGAAATCCAGGTTGGTAATTACATGCAGGTTGCAAATTTGAGGAAGAAAGCTGGAGACTATGGATTCCTTGTCTATCAAAGGAGAGAGAAAGCTGGGATTTTCTTTAGTGATTGTAGTACTGGTTGAATAGAAAGCCATTGTCTGATTGAATTGGAGAGATAGTGATATCTTTTCATTTTGAATTAAACAATAAAACATAATGTGTCATATAAGACCATGATTTCACAGTTGGCCTGAATATCTAGCTTTATCTCTTATCAATCTCCATCAGAGAATCACCGTTGTTTTCTCTGACTTGTAAGTCTTTTCACAATGTATTCCTACATCCAGAGTCTCCAGTTCTCAAGTTTTATATGGAATCCTTCTCATTAGTTATTTTTCAGCTTAATTAGGTATCATCTTCTTCTAAACCATTCCTGATATAGCATTTCCCTCCTCCGTGTCAGTACATGGCCCTTTTTTCATCACTCTTACATGTTACACTTTACTTTCTTAATTATTGCATTGTCACAATGAATAAATGAACTTAGTCAATAAACACAAGACCTGTGCCTCTAAAGAAAACAGACTTTTACATTTTGTTCTGAGATATGTTTTGTTAGCTTCTAAATAGGATTCTTTCATGGAGAAATAGCTTCATAGAGGGAGAGAAAAGAAGAGTCATCTCATTTACTTCCATTCTCAAGGATGACAAACCTAGATATCTATAGGGATCCATCAGGCAATGTAAAGGAGTGAAGCACATCTCATGGGAATGTGGCGACTAAAGAACACATCCTTCTCTAAAAGGATATCTGCTACTCGGCCTCAGGAAACTCTCATAATGGAATATAGAGCCAATGCTATTGGGTTGGTCAAAAAGTTCATTCAGGTTTTTCCAGTGATGTTGTGGATGTTGTGGAAAAGATGTTGTAGAAAAACCCTAATGAGCTTTTTGGCCAACCCACTACTACATCTTTTAATATTCCGATTTTATAAGAAATCTCTTGGTTCCAAAGTTGACAATAACTTTTAAAGAATTATATTATGAATTTAATGCCCCCCACACCCCCAGTATATCCACTGGCAGAGCAACCATAGTAGTTTGTGATAAAAAGGTTACAATTGCAATTAAAAGTGATTTTAAAACTATGCTTTGGGGAGCCCATGGTTTGGTGAACTATAAGTACAAAGTAGTGTATTTATAAAGTCAGTCCTCCTGGCAAGTAGCTTTTAAAGGTAAACTTTGACTTTCCGCATCTCAAAGAGAACTGAGGATAAAGTGAGAGAAGATTGTTTAAATAGCACATATATGAACATGGACACACCATTGGAAATAGTTAACTAAAAGGCTTCCAAGCAAACATTTTAATATTTTTAATGTAGTCCCTGTCCCCAAACATGTCACTCTTTTGTAAAAATTCACCCATTCTAATGTAGTTGTGCCTTGATTTATCTTATAAAAATTCACTCACTCTTGATATATTTAATTATGAAAATTTAAAATTGAATAGCAAAATTTTGCTTCTTGATATTTAATAAAACAGAATATTTAAAGATCTTTGTTGGCAAAGTAGATAACTGTGCCACAGAGTTGAATCAAAAAACACACATAAAAGGAAAAAGCCAGAAAACTTGAACAGTAGGTGTCTGAAATTTTTGAAAATTGACTGCAATTCCCTGGTGGCTCAGACGGTAAAGAGTCTGACCGCAGTGAGGGAGACCCTGGTTCGATCCCAGGCTTGGGAAGATCCCCTGGAGAAGGAAATGGCAACCCACTCCAGTACTCTTGCCTAGAAAAGTCCATGGATTGAGGAGCCTGGTGGGCTACAGTCCGTGGGATCACGAAGAGTCGGACACGACTGAGCGACTTCACGACTTCACGAGACTTCTGACCCAACTTTGAAAATGTGATATTTAGTTGTTGACAGCAAACGGCAAGAAGTATGTCAAATTATTAATTCAACATTTGCATAGACTAGTGAGTTTTACTTCCTTCCATAGTTGCACATTTAGACCAAACATATTAGCATAGATTGTTCATTTTCACTACTGGAATAAGTAAACATCCACACACAGACATACACATGTAAAATGTAATGTTAAAATGTTTCAGTAATTGAACTACACACATTTATTCATGATCTACCACTCAGATATGGACCTGTTCAGATATAAGCTAGGGTTTGGAACGTTTAAAGCTAATATAGGAGAAACATCTAGGAAAAAAAGAGGATAAACATTTTGTTTGAATATGGAAGGTCTGGCAAAAGTCAAGGGGCTCCAATGAAATGGCCTATACAAATGCAAACAAGCAAAAGAGAATTAGAACATGCAATATGCTTTTAAGTAAATATATATATGTATATAGAAAATGAATGAGTATATTATAGAATACATCAATATATATATCCAACAAAAATATGTACATATCTATGTACACACACATATTAACATTATATAAATAACACATATTTCTAAATATTATGTGGGGAGTGAAAATCTTCACAGTTGTTTGTTAAAATGTGTTCCCTATACATCATTAAACAGAATTTTCAGGGCAGATATGCCATACAGATGGTCGTATTCCATGTCCTTTAACATTTCAACAAGTCTCAGAAATATAAATTTGGTTTTCTGAAGGGCATTCTATGTGTGGGCTGATTATCACCTTGGGCAGCTGCCTGAGGGTGTTACTTATTTATTTAGTTCATGTATTTTTCCACAAATGATTTTATACAACTATTAGAAAAATACAGAAAATGCACAAATACACATGTAATAATTAAAGAAAATAAAGCAAGAAAATTCAATATTTCATGAAATTGTGTAACAGAAAATTGAATGTAAATTGTGAGTAGCTAACTGTTCGATTATCTTGTGAGCCATTGCTGCTTGAGCCAGCCTAAAAACTAGGAACAATGCTTCAAAAGGGAAAATTCCCTTACTAATCTTTCTTGTAATATTCCTCACTGAAGCATTGTATCCACATTTTATATAAATATAGTTGATTTTTATCACCCATGGTAGTTCTATACTATAAAGTCACCATGAACACTGAATTAACAAATACTGAACCATTGCTCTTAGGGGGAATACAGGGTTATTACATTGCTGAGGGGAATACAGGATTAAGTTTTGCAAGCCTCTGGTTACAACATTTTTCATCAACAAATCAATACATAACCTTGTTTTATGTGTGTTTCTATTTAAAAACACTTTATTTAATATGTTTGGTCTATTCTAGAGTAGATGCTTTGTATTATACTTTCCATTTTATTCACTGAATTATTCAGCTCCAGAATTTGTTTGGTTCTTGCAATTTCTCTGTTAAGTGTCTCATTTTATTCATTTTTCTGATTTCACTGAATTGTGTTTCTGTGTTTTCTTATAGTTCATTTACTTTTTTCAAAACTGCTATTTTGAATTCTTTATCAGGTAAATTACCAAATTCCACGCTTTGGTGTTTGATTACTGTAGGATAGTTGTTCTTTTGGTGATGACACGTCCTTTGATTCTTCACGTTTCTTGAAGTTTTGTGTTGGCTGCTTTTGCATTTAATGTAGCAGGGCGTGCATGTGTGCTAAACCACTTCAGTCATGTCTCTGATTCTTTGTAACCCTATGGACTGTAGCCCGCCAGGCTCCACTGTCCATAGGATTCCCCAGATGAGAATACTGGAGTGGGTTGCCATGCCCTACTCCAGGGCATCTTCCCAACCCAGGGACTGAACCCACGTCGCTTGTATGAATATACTTGCTCCACACTTGTTGCTGTCTGGTAGTTTACTCACTAGTTCGTGTCCAACTCTTGGGACCCCATGGATGGTAGCCTGCCAGGCTCTTCTGTCCAGGAGGTTCTCCAGGCAAGAATACTGGAGTGGATTGCCATCTCCTTCTCCAGGGAATCTTCCCAACCCAGGAATCAAACCCGGGACTCCTGCATTGCAGGCAGATTCTTTACTGACTGAGCTATGATGGCAGCCCCTGGTGTGCCTGAATTCTTAAGGCTTTTATTTATTTATTTATTTTTTCTGGTTTTAAGAACACACTGGGTTGGCTGCTGGAAACTTTTCTTTTGTTTTCCAAAAGGTGGCGCTGTAGTTAAATTTGTGGTTTCTCCTTTGCCCACAGTCCCTGGTCTGATTTTCTGAGCACATTCACTATTTATCCAAGTTCATTCTCAGCATCTCACTTGGAGATGCTGGAGAATGTCCATAGAGTAGGGAATTTTACAGGTTTAGCATTTGGAGTGTTGGGGATGACCACAGGCCAAATGAAGAGATCCTTGTTTGAGGTTATCCAAGTAGCTGGTAGACTGACTTCTTACTAAAGTTCTGAGCACAGTTAGGAGGAACCTCATTCTTTTAACACCTTTTGATGTTCTTACATGTATCCTTTCCAATCTCCTCCCTCCGCAGAGTCAGGGAGGTCCTGCCTCAATAATCGGGCTGCCACTGTGTCTGACCCTTTCTTGTACAAGGAGAGGTTCCACCAGGCTAGTTTAGCCTCACATTATGTTACCTTAGAAGGAGGGGTAACAATGGAAAAGCACTTCTCCCCTTTCTAATTCAATCAAATGTATTATTTTTTGCTCCAAGAGAGGGCTGGAAGGTCTCCTTGGGAAGGCTGGACTTTCACAAAATCTCTCTCATCCATGGGTATCCACTTAAATCAGCATTACCCAGGTTTTCCCAGGCTATGGCCCTGAGAAATTAGGGTCAGTTCCTTGCTCAGCAGGTCCAGTGGGTTCAGCTAACTTGAATTCCACACCAAGGTCTGTATACCTATTACCTGATGCATGGCCCTCTACTTCCAGGTCTCTTTGCATACTGTGTTGGATCCCACAATTAATATAGAGGTATTTTTGTTCATATTCAGCTGCTAGTTTTCATTTGTTCAAAGTGAGGACTTAAAGAAGGGATATCTTATGACATCATAATTTGTTGATATCACTATAAGCCAAATTTATACTTAGCAAAGAAATATCTTGCTCATTTTGAAGTACATATTGAGAAGGATGAATCTTGGAAAGCACTTCACAAATCATAATATTGTGCTAAATGTACACAGTTAGTGATAGAATAATGCCCCTGGTGCCAATGTCCTTGTACTGATAGGTAACAATTATCTCCTGATATTTTTGTTGTTGTTATAGTTGCTAAGTTGTATCTCACTCTCTTGTGACCCCCATAGACTGTAAACTGCCAAGCTCCTCTGTCCATAGAATTCTCAGGTGAGATACTGGAGTGGGTTGCCATTTCCTTCACCAGGGGATCTTCCCAGCCCAGGGATTGAACCTGTGTCTGCTGAATTGGCAGGTGGATTCTTTACCACTGAGCCACCAGGCAAGACCCCTGACATTAATATCTACTAAATATTTCTTGAAGTCTCATATACTATATTTGCATGAAAATAGACAATTGAGTCTATTAAAAATCCCATGAATGGAGGAGCCTGTTAGGCTACAGTCCATGGGGTTGCAAAGAATCGGACACGACTGAGCAACTTTCACTTCAGACAATTTAGTAGAAATAAAATGCTAAAATAAACAATTGCTGAATATTGAATATCTAAAAATTTTTGTACATATTTTAAAACAATACCTTATGATAGACTTTAATGGCTTTAATGATTAAAGAGACAATGTATACGGATACAGAAGAATATAGCATTTTTATAATAAGCACAACTAAAATAATACCACTTGAACTGGGAAATAATTCATACAAATGATGATATTATCAAATTGGAAACATTCTCAAAAAAGTCATCCCAAAAGAATGATTTAAAATGCAACTGACAAGACAGCAAAAGAGACACAGATGTATAGAACGGACTTTTGGACTCTGAGGGAGAGGGAGAGGGTGGGATGATTTGGGAGAATGGCACTGAAACATGTATACTATCATGTAAGAAACGAATCACCAGTTTATGTTCGATACAGGATACAGGATGCTTCGGGCTGGTGCACGGGGATGATCCAGAGAGATGACATGGGGTGGGAGGTGGGAGGAGGGTTCAGGAATGGGAACTCATGTACACCTGTGGCGGATTCATGTCAATGTATGGCAAAACCAATACAGTATTGTAAAGTAAAATAAAATTTAAAAAAAAGATATAAAAAAATAAATAAAATGCAATTGATGAGATATTACTTTCTTATACACTTCATCAGGAATCCAGGTGTTTAGTTTTTTCCCCGCTCTCTAAAAAAGGGATGAAATAACGGAAGGGTCATGTATATTAAATTAGCTGAACTAGAATTCTCTAGACAATGATTTACATATAATAATGTTTTAATGACAGAACACTAACAATGGTAGTAGGTGCTATATTTCTACTCAAAGACATTATCAAAACAGAAACATTTTTAGTGGAGTAAGATTATGCATTAGTCTACATTGGACTAACGCACATTTACTTTTCAGTTACAGATATTGTAATCTGATTTACTGTGTACTAGACATCCAATTCAGTTCAGTTCAGTCACTCAGTCATGTCCAACTCTTTGCAACCCCATGGACTGCAGCACACCAGACCTCTCTGTCCATCACCAACTCCTGGAGTTTACTCAAACTCATGTCCATTGAGTCAGTCATGCCATCCAACCATCTCATCCTCTGTCATCCTCTTCTCCTCATGCCTTCAATCTTTCCCAGCATCAGGGTCTTTTCAAATGAGTCAGTTCTTCACATCCGGTGTCCAATGTGTTGGCATTTCAGCTTCAGTATCAGTCCTTTCAATGAATATTCAGGACCAATTTCCTTTAGGATGGACTACTTGGATCTCCTTGCAGTTCAAGGGACTCTGAAGAGTCTTCCTCAACATTATAGTCCAAAGGCATCAATTCTTTGGTGCTCAGCTTTCTTTATAGTCCAACTCGCAAATCCATACATGACTACTGGAAAAACCATAGCTTTGACTAGTCAGACTTTTGTTGGCAAAGTAATGTCTCTGCTTTTTAATATGCTATATAGGTTGGTCATAGCTTTTCTTCCAAGAAGGAGACATCTTTTAATTTCATGGTTGCAGTCACCATCTGCAGTGATTTTGGAGCCCCAAAATATAAAGTCTGTCACTGTTTCCATTGTTTCCCCATCTATTTTCCATAAAGTGATGGGACCAGATGCTATGATCTTAGCTTTCTGTGTGTTGAGTTTTAAGCCAACATTTTCACTCTCCTCTTTCATTTTCATCAAGAGGCTGTTTAGTTCTTCTTTGCTTTCTGCCATAAGGGTAGTGTCATCTGCCTATCTAGATTACTGATATTTCTCCCAGCAATCTTGATTCCAACTTGTGCTTCATCAGGTCCAGCATTTCTCACAATGTACTGTGGGTTATAAAAGTTCAATAAGCAGGGTGACAATATTCAGCCTTGAGGTACTCCTTTCCTGATTTGGAACCAATCTGTTGTTCCATGTCCAGTTCTAACTGTTGCTTCTTGACCTGCAGATTTCTTGACCATACAGATTTCTCAGGAGGCAGGTCATGTTGTCTAGTATTCCCATCTCTTTAAGAATTTTCCACAGTTTGTTGTGAACTAGACTTCACACCAAATTTCGCTTAAGAACAAATGCCAACAGAAAGTGACATCCTGTACAAATTATCACTATTAGTGAAACTGAAGCCTCCACCTCCATATTTAATTAACAATAAGATATCAATTCCATGACTTTCTCTTATATTTTTGTAGCATAAAATTAGAAGTCACAGGGACGTTGCAGTCATATGTCAACTTGACTGAGACATGAAGTACCCAGATATTTGGTTAAACTTTATTCTAGTTGAGTCTGTGAGGGTGTTTCTGAATGAGATTAACATTTGAATTGGTAGACCTAATAAAACAGATTGTTCCATTCCCCTAAACGTGGGTGAAAGTGAAAGTCACTCAGTCCTGTCTGACGATTTGCAACCTCATGGACTACTCAGTTCATGGAATTCTCTAGGTTAGAATACTGGAGTTGGTATCCTTTCACTTCTCCAGGGGATCTTCCCAACCCAAGGACTGAACCCAGGTCTCCTGCATTACAGGCAGATTCTTTACCAGCTGAGCCACCAGGGAGCTTCCTAAACATGGGCAGGCCTCATCTAATCTATTGAAGACCTGAATAGGATAAAAATCTCAGTGAGGAAGAATTCACTCTCTGTGCCTGACTGTCTTCAAGTTACATCTGTCTTCTCTTTCCTCCAGACTTGGATTCAAATTGGAATTTACACAATCAGTTTCTTGGTTCTCAGACTTTGGTCTTTGACAAGAATTACATCAGGTGGGTTTCTACCTTGATAACTCAAATCCTAGAACATCTTAGCCTCCATAATCTTGTGAGCCAATTCCTTATAATAAATCTCCCTTGCTCAGTCTATTTACCTGGCTATCATGTATCCCTCAGTTCTGTTTGACTAATATGTCCCTGATGAAGTTTCTAAGTAGTGAAAAAGTAAAGCTGAGTATTTGATTTTGCAGACATAAAAACTTGTCTCACATGTTCTAACTCACAACGTCTGTATGGCTACTATGTGGAACTCTATGGAACAATTGCTGATTTAACTGCGACAGGGGCCATGCAGTCTTTTGGTATTTTGATTATACTCCATGATCCTTTGAGAGTTTTCCCAGCTGGTGCAGTGGCAAATAATCTGCCTGCCAGTGCAGGAGACACAAGAGACTTGGGTTCAATCCTTGGGTCAGGAAGATCTCTGGAGGAGGAAATGGCAACCCACTCCAGTATTCTTGCCTGAAAAACACCATGGATAGAGAAGCCTGGTGGGGTACAGTTCATGGGGTCGCAAAGAGTCGGACATGACTGAGCAAGTGAGCATATACACACATGATCCTTTGAAGACTGTCTGCAGTACTTCCATAGTCATCTATTTGAAATATTATAAACTTCTAATATTGCAGTTCTAGAAAACAGACCCAGTTTAAAATGATTAATTACTGTCTTCTTCCCTCTTTACTTATTTTCAGGGTCTTTTCAATTGCACTGTAAAGTTCAAAGATCATTTGCCATAAAAATAATTTTTCCAACCTGCAAGTCATTCATGCTTTGGCTATAATTCAGTCTTTAACCTCCTCCTCTGATAAAGTAATTTTATAAATCTCTCTTGCAAATCATCCCTACCTTACATATATGCCTCAGAAATAATGATATGTTTAAAAACCATTGTGGTCTCCACAAATGAAATGGAGTTATACATTTGTAAGGAGGTGGGCATTAGTGAGAACTTCAGCTTTTCTCACTATGATAACATTACATTATTTCTGAATCTGTGATTATTTATTGAAGCTTATTATGTGCCAAAACACTTTCTATGACCATTACATTAGTTTTATATTAACTCATTGATATAACATTTGTTTTACTAAAACATTCATTCAAAATAAATGTTTATTTGAGATTTATCTTAAAACTTTTAGAAATGTTATCAAATGGTACACATTCTTGAACTCACATTCAGCAGTTGTTATCTTGCTGTGATTTATTGAAATCAAAAGAAAAATATAAGAAAGGAATTCCATATGTTCTTCAAGTTCCCTTTAACTAATATAGCTTTTGCACCTGTGCATAAAATTTTTACTCCATTCTTTATCATGAAAGCTAGATAATTAATATTGAAAATAATTTCCT
>SJYQ01004774.1:261049-285110 GCA_006410935.1 Redunca redunca | reverse complement strand
TTTTTGTGTTTGAAATAATTTATGTGTAAAAATAAACCTTCCCTGGTTTAAAAAAAAAAAAAACACATAAGAAACTGTAAAGAAAACATATAAAATGTGCAGAAAATATTCTTAACTATATATGGAATCTCTCTTATTATGCTTCATCATGGAAACCATCTGTGCCTTTAGATCTACCAAAATGATTCTGAGAAAAACAGATGTTCAAAAATGCATATATTAAATGGAAAGAGATGATATAGTCACAATGAAATGTGAAAGAATAGCACAGAGCTAAAAATTAAATCAGGAAAGCAAAAACTAAAATTGGATAGATTCAGATATTTCACCATTGTGAGAAAAAATTTTCAACGTGTTGTCATTCAGTCATGTTCAGCTCTTTTTGGACTCCATGGACTGTAGCCCGTCAGGCTCCTGTGTCCATGTAATTTCCCAGGCAAAAATGTCTCATTAATTATTACTTGTTTACTAATTTATTTTGCATTTTTTTAAGATCTCCTTCATTTTAAAAAATAGTTATAGAATTATAACTATTTCTAAAAAAGCATATATTCAGGGCAGAGTTGACCTGCAAGAAAAGATGGCCAGAACCTGTACTACATATTTTAAAAGCATTTTCTCTTATAATCCTCAATACAACTTTCTAACATTATTATTTTGTCCTACATTTACTTTATAGGCTTTATAATAGGCTAAGAGAGCTTCTATCTCCTATTGTATTTCCAATAGGTGGTATATAAAGAGTACAACACAGATTACTTGGCTTCAAAGAGTTTATTCTCAAGCACTATGAAATACATTGTTTCAGAAATTTTATAATTTGCTATTAAGAAACTTTTGATTTGCATTTCTCTGATAATGAGTGATATTGAGCATCCTTTCATGTGTTTTGGGGTGAAATGTCCTATAGATATCAATTAGGTCTAACTGGTCTATTGTGTCATTTAAAGTTTGCATTTCTTTGTTAATTTTCTGTTTAGTTGATCTGTCCATAGGTGTGAGTGGGGTATTAAAGTCTCCCACTATTATTGTGTTATTGTTGATTTCTGCTTTCATACTTGTTAGCATTTGTCTTACATATTGCGGTGCTCCTATGTTGGGTGCATATATATTTATAATTGTTATATCTTCTTCTTGGATTGATCCTTTGATCATTATGTAGTGGCCTTCTTTGTCTCTTTTCACAGCCTTTGTTTTAAAGTATTTTATCAGATATGAGCATTGCCACTCCTGCTTTCTTTTGGTCTCTATTTGCATGGAATATCTTTTTCCAGCCCTTTACTTTCAGTTTGTAGAATAGAAAGAGACACATGTACCCCAATGTTCATCGCAGCACTGTTTATAATAGCCAGGACATGGAAACAACCTAGATGTCCATCAGCAGATGAATGGATAAGAAAGCTGTGGTACATATACACAGTGGAGTATTACTCAGCCATTAAAAGGAATACATTTGAATTTCTAAGGAGATGGATGGAACTGGACCGGATTATACAGAGTGAAGTAAGCCAGAAAGAAAAACACCAATACAGTATACTAACACATATATATGGAATTTAGAAAGATGGTGATGATGACCCTGTATGCAAGACAACAGAAGAGACTCAGATCTATAGAGTGAACTTTTAGACTCTGGGGGAGAGGGAGAGGGTGGGATGAGATAGGAGAATGGCATTGAAACATGTATACTATCATATAAGAAACGAATCGCCAGTCTATGTCCGATGCAGGATGCAGGACGCTTGGGGCTGGTGCATGGGGAGGACCCAGAGAGATGTTACGGGGTGGGAGGTGGGAGGGGATTCATGTTTGGGAATGCGTGTACACTCGTGGTGAATTCATGTCAATGTTTGGCAAAACCAATACAGTATTGTAAAGTAAACTAAAGTTAAAATAAAAATTTAAAATAAATAAATAAATAAAACCAGCTTGAACATCTGGGAGAAAAACTGAAATGATACAATTTGGATGATTCATTCTGTCAAATATAGTTTATGTTTAGCCCAAAGAAAAGATAATTTTGAGATATTTTACATAAAGGAAAAAAATCAATTTAGTTCATTCCTGCATTTTAGAAAATTTGTTCTCAGCAAGCTAGCAAATTATTCAATAAATTCATAAATTTCCCATTTCAGCATGCTAACGTTTTCATCAGCAATCCAATGTGTATTACTCATGCATTGGAGAAGGAAATGGCAGCCCTCTCCAGTGTTCTTGTCTGGAGAATCTCGGACGGGGCAGCCTGGCGGGCTGCCGTCTATGGGGTTGCAGAGAGTCAGACAAGACTGAAGCGACTTAGCAGCAGCAGCAGCAGCAGTGGGTTCCATAATGTCTTATAAAAGTATGTCAGTACGTGTTCAAGGGGCAAAGAGAAGGAAGAAAATATACCCAATCATTGAAATTTGTATTTTCATCATTTTTTTAAACAAATCAGTGTTTTATAAATCCCTAATAAAAATGCTGAGTCCAGGTTTGATAAGGAACAGGATATTCACAGGGTCGCGAAGAGTCGTACACGACTGAGCAGCTTCACTTTAACTTTTCACTTTCATGCACTGGAGAAGGAAATGGCAACCCACTCCAGTGTTCTTGCCTGGAGAATCCCAGGGGTGGGGGAGCCTGGTGGGCTGCCGCCTACGGGGTCGCACAGAGTCAGAAACGACTGAAGCGACTTAGCAGCAGCAGCAGCAGCAGCAGGATATTTAAAAGTTTTAAGCTTTTAATTACTTGTTAACCCTTAAGTACAAAAAAAAAAAGAATGAATATAGAAGATAAACCTTATTACCAAAGTGATAAAAGCTATCATTACCAGTAATGGGACACGTTGATATTGTTAAGTCTCTTTTGTTATGTGATCAGAAGGAAACATGATCACTTTTCTGGTATTCCTGAACAAACTCTATGATCATGAGGAAATACCAGCTAGAAACTGGAGCCGATTACACAGAGTGAAGTAAGCCAGAAAGAAAAACACCATACAGTAAGTATACTAACACATATATACGGAATTTAGAAACATGGTAATGAGAACCCTGTATGCGAGACAGCAAAAGAGACACAGATGTATAGAACGGTGAGGGTGAGGAAGAGGATGGGATGATTTGGGAGAATGGCATTGAGACATGTATACTATCATGTAAGAAACTAATCGCCAGTCTATGTTTGATACAGGATACAGGATGCTTGGGGCTGGTGCATGGGGATGATCCAGAGAGATGATATGTGGTGGGAGGTGGGAGGGGTGTTCAGGATTGGGAACTCATGTACACCGTGGCAGATTCATGTCAATGTATGGCAAAACCAATACAGTATTGTAAAATAAAGTAAAAATAAAATTAAAAAAAATTTTCTATAAACTGTCACACTGCTGGAAATTATTAAGGTCATTAAAGTTAAGGAAATATCAAGGAACTAAGATTGAGACTACAAAGACACAACAAGTAAATATAATGTGTGATCTTAGGTTGAATCTTTGGACTATAAAGGAATTTATTGGGAGAAAAAACAGCAAAATTTGTGGTCTGAAGTTGATAGATTAATACTACATGAATGTAATTTCCTGATTTTGATGGTTATATTATATAGAAGAGTGTGTTTGTTTTTTGGAAATGTACAATAAAATGTTACGTGCTTAAGAGGTGTCATATGTACTACTTGCTCTTCATTGATATAGAAAAAAATCTATATGTGATATATTATATATATATAACTATATGGTACATATACACATAAGCAATATACTGTATGCCATTTATATTTATGTGTATATACATCTATGTGTGTATGCATGTATATGCACATCTCTATTTATCTGTTTATTTATCTATTAGAAAGAGAGATTATCTGGCCAGTACTCTTCAAGACTGTCAAGGTATTAAAAACAAAGACAGTAAAAAAACAGACATAGTGTAGATGAAACTAAAGATTCATGATGATTGAAAGTAACATGGTACCACAGATGGGGTCTTTGGACAAGAAAAAACACATTAGGTAAAATTAAGGAAACCTAGATAAAATATGGAGAAGGCAATGGTACCCTATACCAGTACTCTTGCCTGGAGAATCCCATGGACAGAGGAGCCTGGAAGGCTGCAGTCCATGGGGTCGCTGAGGGTCAGACATGACTGAGAGACTTCACTTTCACTTTTCACTTTCATGAACTGGAGAAGGAAATGGCAACCCACTCCAGTGTTCTTGCCTGGAGAATCCCAGGGATAGGGGAGCCAGGTGGGCTGCCGTCTATGGGGTCGCACAGAGTCAGACACGACTGAAGTGACTTAGCAGCAGATAAAATATGGATTTGAGTTAACAGTAATGCTTCACTGTTGGTTCACAAGTTGTTAAAATATGTACCATACCAATGAAACACATTAAGGATAGAGGAAAATGGATGTGCGTTTCTATGGAACATCACTACTTCTATTAAAATGTTACTTAGGTCTAAATATTTCTTATGTTGTTTACATAAATGATAGAAAATATGAACATAAACAGACCATTTCCATAATCATTTTTATTTAACTAGGTCCAAGACTTAAACATCATTTATTATAAAAATATTTTAAAGATAAAATTTTATATTACATTTAGTTCTTATGAATATTTAACATACATTTGAACCAACTGTTAATGAAAATATAAGATAGAAAAAGAGTGAGAAAAGAGAGAAAGAACAAAAGAGAGAGAGAGGTTCCCACTCTTTTCTACGATTTAATTTGGCTGAAGTTCAGCTTTTAGTTCCTGCTGATGGGTTTGATCACTAAAATGTTTTTAATCATACACAAAACCTTAAGGGAAAAAATCATTTCACAGTCTATTTTCCAAAAATATTAGTGAGTTCATTAACCTAATGGGTATTGTTGAAAGGCACAATCATGCTGGGTTAGAAAGAGATATAACAGCGTTTAAAGTAAAATTTCTACCTGCTACCATGAAATACTCTTCACGTGATATGTCTACTAATCTAGAAGTAGTTGGTATGTGCTCATCACTACATTATTTTTTATAATTCATCATGAATGTGTAAGTGTTCTATAAAAGCTATATATTTATATATTCCTCTTTTGACTGTTCAAATCTGATACCTCATCACCATCCTATAATCCGTCTTATATTCTATAGTTACTATGTCACAAATAAGATATTTTACAGCACCCATCATGGTGCATTAAAGGGGGTTTTCAAGATTATTAATCTCACAAAGTTTGGAGAAAATATAAGAGAGAATCTTTGGTGATGTGAAGCTGAAAAAATATACCTTAAGGAAAGTGCCCATCAGTGAACAGAATGAAGTTTAGAACTATATTTGTTAGTCTCAGTATTTCATGGGATTCAGTCCTATTCATAATTTTTTTTTATTTTTCTGCTACACTATTTTTTCCTTAGTTTCAAAAATATTGAGTACTAGCAATATAGTTAGAATGAATATGAGATGTATAATTATTATCCCAAACAGATCACAAAAACAAAATTTTACAATATATTCCAACTAAAAAACATTGCATAATGAAAATATTCAAGTGTATTCTACCTTGAGAATTAAATTGTGGGAAGCGTGAATGGATAAAAGCAGAGATCGCTGGATATAATTAGAAAGTTCACTGCCATTGCCATTCTTACCATTCAGTGAGTGCCTAGAACATACCTAGAACCATTGGTTTCACTTAACATCTTTTTATCCTTTCATCTTCAATAAGTGAATCAATAAATGAAATTAATATTATGTTTTTCCATTGAAGAAACTAAGTGTATTAGAAATTAATCAATTTTCTGTGATTGTGCAGAGAGGAAGTGGTCACAATATATCAGAACCTAGGTTATAGTGAATCCAAAGACTTTGTGCCTTTCTCTTAGGACTCTACCTAGGACTTCCCTGATGGTCCAGTATTTAATAATCTGTCTGACAGTGTGGGGGGCACAGGTTCCATCCTCATCTGGGAAGATTCCACATACTGCAGGTCAACTAGCCCCTGTGTCACAACTATGAACCTGCATGGCCTGGGATCCATGCTCTGAAACAAGAGAAGCAACTTCAATAAGTCAAAACACCTAGCCCTAGCTTGTGGCAACTAGACAAAGCCTGTGCACTGTGGTGAAGATCAGTGCAGCGAAAAATAAAAATAAATAATAAATTAGTAATAATACTATTCAGATTAATAGTTGTATTTATCCCTTATTCTTTCTTTATGTCTCTGAGCACTATCATTCTTTTGCCTGATGCATTTGCAAAATATAGTGGTCAAAGACTCAGTTTTGGAATGAAGCTGCCTCTGTTTCTCACTTAGATCTGCCACTTATTAGCAGTGAAATCTTAGGCAAATTAATAAATGCTTCTCTGTCCCAGTATTTTCTCATTTTATTGTACAAAATGAAAAAAAAATAAAATAATTTGAGTTTGTGTGTAGGTTTAAGTAAATTTTAAGCAAGATGTTTCATGGAAAAACTTAGTACTCATAAATGATAATTGTTAGAATGAATCTATCACTGTCATTGTAATCTGACCTAATTCCAGTCAACATCAGGATATATGATACCACTAAATTAGCAAGAAGGTCTATGCAGAAACCTGTGAACAAATTTTAGATAAGAACGAATTTTAATGTGTCAAGTTACTTACTAATGAATAATAGCTAAAATTCAGAGAAGAAAAATAAATACTATAATTACTCAAAACTTAAAGCTTATAGACATTTAAACTGTTAACCAGTACATACTTTGTGATTTAACTGTAATGTCAATAGTTATGAAACAACTTGATTGTTCCTGAAAAACAAGATTATTTCCACTGCTAACCTTTACTTTCCTAAATTATAAATGGCATTTTAAATTTAGATTTATGAAGTATCCTTTAAATTTCCTGTTCTTTAAGAACTTAGAGAGCTTGACCAAACACAGTTTATTAAATTGACTGTGATTCTCTTAGGACCCTTTACATTTGAACTTCATAACTCTGTGCATGTAGAAAAGCCTTATTGAGGAAAATAAAGACATTGGTTAAAGGCGAGTCATATTAATATTATTTAATATAAATTTAGCTTTGCTGGGACATGAAAACTAAGGTAAATGTTAAGTAGTGTAACAGTCATATACAAATTGAAACATAATTTCTCCCTAGAGCTATGAAAAAAGGTACTATAATTCACATAAATACATAACTTCCCTCTAGGGCTATGTAAAATGTACTGTAATTCACATAGCTCATATTTACCAAGTTGTTTTTTTTTTTTTTTAAATCTGGGCTTCTTTTTCTGTCATCACTGTTTTGTCAGCCTATATAATTAATCACAATAATCTGGAAAACTTTTACTCCTTCCTTAAAACACTTTATCATGTATAAGCTTCTTCTCAAATTTAACTCAAAACACACACACACACACACACACACACACACACATGAGTGTCCCTGATGACTCAGTCAGTAAAGAATCCTCCCCACAATGAAGGAGATGCAGGTTTGATCCCTGATCAAGAAGATCCCCTGGAGAAGGAAATGGCAACCCATTCTAGTATTCTTGCCTGGAAAATCCCATGGACAGAGGAGCCTGGCAGGCTACACCCATGGGGTTGCAAAGAGTCAGACACAGATTAGAGACTAAACCACCACCACCACACATAAATATGCACACTTTAAATCTTTGTATCACTTATTTAAGCCTGGTATTAAACACACACATAAACACACATAAATATAATATCAGGTTTAAATAAATGATATAAAGATAACTCATTTCAGATTGTATTTTAAAATTATTTACAAAATATACAAGTAACACTATGGAGAAGGAAATGGCAACCCACTTCAGTACTGGGCTATATATAGTCCACAGGGTTGCAAAGTGTCAGACATGACTTAGTGACTAAACAACAGCATACAAGTAACATATTGTACACTAAAATCTGTGGGCTTTTTTTTTCTTTTCTACTTTAAGATTTATTACAATATTCATTAAACCCCATGAGCTACGTGTCCTAATATGTTCATTTCTAGTTTTCACATGAGGAAACTGAAACACAGAGAAATTTTTATTTTTTTAAGATAAATGCAATTAAAAATGGTAAGCGGCTCTAACATAGCTGGACATTTGAGTTGTCTCAGATTTTGACTATTATGGAAATATTGTCAGTGAATATTCTTGTACATGTTACTTGGTGAACATACATACCACAAGAGCAGAATTGTTGAGTCATAAGATATCTTTTTATCTTTTATAGAAACTACAAACACATCTCCAAAGTAATTGTCCAAATTTACTCCTCTACCAACAATGTATAGAATATTAATAGATTAATGTGTTGACTCTGTATCTTTACCAAGATGTGGAATTGTACTTCCTTTCAATTAAAAGTTTAATTTAATTTAGAGTAAACCGATATAATTGAAACCTCCATATTGAAGGTGCTATGATCAGGGAATGACTTGTTACAATTTGCTTCTTGTTTGTTATAATTTGCTTCTTGTTTGTTACAGTTTTATTAAAAAAATATTGACTTTGTTTTCAAATTTGCTAAGCTCATTTATTAATTATAATAATCTACATTTAATTACTGTTAGGTGTTTCTACACATGCAATAATACTAGTTAGGAATAATGGGAGTTTTATATGTCATTTTCAGAATAAGTGTGAAGTTTCTAATTTAATTCTGTGTTTTTATTGATTGTAAACTCAATTGCATTGTGATTAGAAAACATACTCTGTGTAATTTCAGTCATTTGGAATATGTTGACACTTCCTTTATAGCTTAACATTTGGTAAATTCTTGCAAATGCTTCATGTGACTGGAAAGAATTAATTCTGCAGTTGTTAGGTACAGTGTTCCTTCCATAACAACTTACCAGGTCAATGGTGCTAACACCATAGCTGAAGTATATTTTCTTACTGGTATTTTTCCCTTATCTATTTTGTGAATTACTGGGAGTGGTTTTACATTAATTATCTATTGCTACCAAAATAGATTAATGTAAATTTAGTAGCTTAAATTAGTATTCATTTGTTATTTCACAGGTAAGTTAGAAGTTGAAGGCAGATTTCACCAAGTTAAAATCAAAGGCTGGTAGGGCTGGATTCTTTTCTGGAGACTCTGGGAATATTGGAGGGCTTCATTCATCATTAAAACCAGCAAAGGTGGTTTAATTTCTTCTTACTTTGATTCTCTTTTATCTCAACTCTCCTTTCTGTTTCATATTTTTCACTACTTCCTCTTCCTTTTGACACTCCAGTCACAGAAATTTCTCTCCTTTGGAGAGCTTGTGTGATTAGATTAGGCCCACCAGATTAATCCAGCATAATCTACTGATTAGCATCCATAACCTTAACCATATCTGTAAAGTTCTTTTGCCTGAGATTAGGATAAGGACATCTTTGAGTGACTAATGTTCTACCTACCACAGGCTTTAAATGTATTTTTAAATTATCTCTATGATAATAGATTTTTCTTTTCTCCTTTAATTCTTTCAATATCCACTTGGTTATGGCTGAGGCCATGTTATTAAGTGAAATTACATTCACAATTGCTACAACTGTCTGGCAGATTGAACCCTCATCATTGTGAAAAGTTCCTTGTATTCTCTATATATTCAAATTTTTATTTTTTATCTTTCCTTGTTAGTTCTTTAATGTCTTTTTGTAGATATATTTATTTATTTAATGATTTATTTTCCTCTTATTTTTTAANACTCTGTGCGACCCCATAGATGGCAGCCCACCAGGCTCCCCAGTCCCTGGGATTCTCCAGGCAAGAACACGGGAGTGGGTTGTCATTTCCTCCTCCAATGCATGAAAGTGAAAGTGAAGTCACTCAGTCATGTCTGACAATAAGAATAGCTGCTGATAAACCTTAGCAACCATGTATGTATATAGACTCAGACATTAAATTGTCCGAGATGATACAAATATCAATATTTTGGTCATTATTATAAATAATTATTTTTTCTGTATCAAAGTGAATTCCTAAAACCATATTAGAAGTCACTTAGAACTTATTCTTCTAAAGTACTATTTTTGAAATGTTTTCTTGGTATTTCTAAACAGTTTATTATTTTACTATTACAGAGGGATGATTTAAAAATATTTATAATATGCAGTCAGTTACATATATTGATAAAAAGGAAACAGAGAAAGGTGGAAAGAAACTGACCTCATTCACTGTGGCATAGTAGCTTTCATGCTTGAATGTGGGTGAGTTGTCATTTCTGTCTCTCACCACAATTCGAACTTCATGGTAGATAACAGTGCCCACTTTTTTGTTGATGCACTGAACTTGCACCACGATAGAGTGTATATTCATTGGAGGCTGCAACACAGAAATTGCATCTTTTAAAAAAAAACAGTTGAAACTGAAGTCTCTCATTATTGTCAAAGTACTTATTTAATAAAATCTTTTATACTTATTTACTTTTAAATTATAGTAATCTATAAAAATTGATCCATTTTATACTATTTTATGGATGAGAAGACAATCATGATTACTTCATTATTCAATTAAAAAAAATAGGATCTCAGGTAGCATTCTGTTCACAATTAGAGGACTAGCAATGAACACAATCACAAAAGTAATTGCTGAGATTTGCTGGGATGCCACAAATTTTGGCCTTTAAAAATGTCAAAGAAGCAATGACATAAGCTTCTAATTTGTAAAAGTAATGTATAAATGACAATATACATAGGGTAGAGAAATTATAAAATTTGCATTTATTTATATTTTTCTAAAATATTAAATGTTCATATCTGATATAAACCAAAATTAGATAACCAAAAGAAGAGAATCCACAACAACCCAAATTTATTAAATCTATACAGTTAAAGTTTATTTTTAATCTTTTCTTCTCTCCAAAAATAATTTGTCTTATATATACACACACCTACACATATGAGATTATCATCCCATGTTCATGCTTGCAAATATAGATTTACTATAGCAGTTTGATGTATACTACTATGAATCTATAGTATGTATTCCATTATAAATCTATAGCTCACTTGGTCTAAGTAAAAACTTATAATGATACGTTTACTATTGTTAGTTTTTGTCATTTTAAGCAATATTTCAATAAACATTTTATACATAAATAGGTGCTAATTTGTGTAATTATTTTATGATACAGTTCTACAAAGAGAGAATTTTCATCAAGGAGGCACTTATTACTCAGGTGCTGACAAAGGGCTTCCAGGAGTGTGATACACACCTACATCTCTGACTCTAGATATACAAAGTAATGACACCGAATAATTCTTTGTAATTTTTAAAATCTATTTTGAGTTTATAAAATTATCTTTGCATATAATTTTATTAGTGTGATCTATTCTGACCACCTTGTTTAAAATGCCATGCCTCCAATCTGCTCTTTCCTCTCAACTTGCCCTCTATTTATTTATTGTTTTTACTGCTTTTTTCATGCACCACATGACATATTATGCATTTAATATATTTGTTGTAGTTTGTCTCTCTTTACTGTATTGGAAGTTTCATAAAGCTGGGGGTGCTATTTTGGTCATGACTTAATCTCTCTACGCAGCAATTAGCACTGTGCCTAGAACACATGGCTGAGTACTATCGGAGCTGTACCACTTTGCTTGTAGTCGCAGTCCCATAACCTATGAATTATATGATCTAGATGCAAAGTCTCTCTGTGCTCAGTCTGTTCATCTCTATAAATGAAGATAACAATAAATGCTGATATGATAGAATTATCATAATTATCAATAAGTATGCTAGGAACATAGTAACACATAAAATGCAAGCTAGGTTTTACTTAAACCAAATTTCCAAAACTGTAAAAAAAAAAGAATCTATAAAATACAAACAGATCATCCTGGATTATAAAACAAAATATTAAATATTTGGATTGAAACCAATTTAAAGATATAGCAGGGTTCCTAGATGGCACTAGTGGCAAAGAACCATCTGCCAGTGCAGGAGACTTAGAGAGGTGAGTTCGACCCTGGGTCGGGAAGATCCCCTAGATAATGGCATGGCAACCCATTCCAGTATTTTTGCCAAGAGAACAATGGAGAGAGGAGCCTGGTGGGCTACAGTCCACAGGATTGCAAAGAGCTGGACTAACTGAATCAACTTAGCATGCATGCACAGAAAGATATAGCAATAATTACCAGAAGCTAGAATTGATTCATTAAAAATGTCACATTTCTAATGAGAAGAACATTGTAGAAACTATACCCAACCTGAAAAAAACATTGTTTAATATCAAGATATTTTTATGGCCAATAAAGAGAAAGGCAGTCGAATTGTATTGTATCTCACTGAATAATTGCATCTAGAAAGAGTAACTAGAAGCATCATTATCCTATGGAGGAAGGTTTCTAATGAAGTGCCACACAGCTTTGAGTTCTAATCTAATGTCTTCTCTAATTCACTTTTTTAAAAAATTTTTGGCTGTACCACACATCATATGGGATATGAATTCCCCAACCAGAGATGAAATACATGCCCCCTGCACTGTAAGTGCAGAGCCTAACCTCTGACCGCCAGGTAAGTCCCTCCAATTCACTTTAAATCACTAACATATATAAAGGTATTAAAGTCACGTGTATAAAAATCTGCGAATACCATGAATACCACAAGCCCAGAAGGATACATAACACATTTAATGATACAAAACAAGGTTCAAAATCATTTTAATGAGTCAATAATAAGTTTCAAAACCCTAAATTTTTATAATAAAATTAAAATCACCTTATTTGTATTAGAAGAAACCTAATTGCCCAAATATAATAGTAAATAGCTACAAACATTAATATGAAAATATAATTATAAAATTTGGATGAGTAAAAGAAGCGTTTACATGCCAGCACTAAATAATACAATGCTGGTCATAATACAAATTACTTCATATGTATTAAGAATTGATGAAGGAATAGGTGGATTACAATAAGCACCATTTTGAGGTGCTTATATAGGTGCCTAAAATAGAATGTGAAGTCTAGTTACACTGAAAATGTGTGATAAAACTCAAAATGTCTAAACTAAAAACCACAAGATTAATCAGACATCCGAATGATTGTTGTGAAAAGATCAATTAGTTTGTTCACTGTAGTCTCAGTGGGCAGAAATAAGAATAATAAATTAAAAGTATTACAAAGCATATGTTTTCAGTGTAAGCAGAGATTTTCTAATAATCCAAAGTGGGACAGAAAAGAATGAACTATCTAAAACGTCAAGCTACATCACTGAAAATCAGCACACTTGAGGCTAAAACATAACTTAAAAGACTAGACCTGAGAAATTTTCCGGAAAGAATTTGAATTAGATGATCTCCATCTTTACAGTGGATTATGGTTTTACAGTATTTATCTTCATAGACTTTTCAAGAAAAATCCTGTCTAATTCAATTGTAAAGTAAATAACAGAATAAATAGTTGTACTATTAGCCTCTCTGACAGACTTCTGGAAGACAATCAGGTGACAATTTATGTTCTAAAGTTATTTATCTTATAAACATTGCAAATGAGACCTATAAAACCATTCCATATCAGAAAGGTCATAATCTTTGCAAGTAGAGAATCAAATGTAGTGTGCTGAGCCCCGACTTAGTCCTGCTAAGTGCCCATAAATTAGATATAATCAGGTCACCTGGAACTCTTGTCACTAACAACTTTAGTTCCCTATGCAACTGTTAGTAGCATAGATAGAACTTGGCTTGCAATAAATCCCAACCATAATGGATCATGATGAAGGCAAGAATTCCCTGTGGCTAATATATAACACTCATTGTGATCTCACATTGGAATAGATTCTATTCTGCTGTATAAGATAGTCATAAAAATACCAAGTACAGTTCCACCAAGCCTATTAGGAGAGTCAAGGGGCTCCAACAAACTTAGTAATGTTAGGAAAATTCTGGTTTATTTCTAATAACTGGTGGCAAAATTAAGTCATGGAAATTCTGTCTTCTCTGATTCTCTTAATTTGTTTCATTCATGAAACAAATTAGAAAAAAATAATGTTGTATATAAATTGTTTGAGGGTAATTATTTAGAGTGATTACCATCATATTTCCCTAGACATGCAAACTATTTTCCAAATTTAAAGACAATTGTTTAGTATGGTGTGAAAGTGAAAGATATTCAGTAATGTCCAACTCTTTGTGAACCCATGGATTACGTAGTTCATGGAATTCTCCAAGTCAGAATACTGGAGTGGATAGTCATTCCCTTCTCCAGGGAATCTTTCCGACCCAGGGATTGAACCCAGGTCCACTTTAAATGTATACTTGCATATCCATATGTTAGTATACATGTGTGAATACATTTTGACATACACAAAGTTCAGGAATGATATGTACCAACAGTTGATGAAAATGATATTTGCAAAGTAAGGTTGAGAGTAAATGTAAAGGAAGAATTTTTCCAATAAATATGTAAGTTTTTTTAATTTGAAAAAAATTGTTGTACAGACAATCAGTTAGTTGCAAAATGCAAACTGAAGCATTTATAAATAATGTATTGATGTGAACAGTGTTGATTATAGCATACATATTCCGTACTTTGGCCACCTCATGCAAAGAGTTGACTCATTGGAAAAGACTCTGATGCTGGGAGGGATTGGGGGCAGGAGGAGAAGGGGTTGCGATTCATGGAGTCAGAAAGAGTCGGACACGACTGAACAACTGAACTGAACTGAACTGATTCAGTCTAAGGAAAAATGAGATTTTTATAGAAACAATGATATTTGGATTATTTAATAATTTAAATGAAAAATAAGTATTTAACCAACTTGAATAAGAATAGATTTTATTTTTCATAAAGCAAAGGCAAAAGTTATTCACTCCTCATCATAATGAAAGGATTTTACCATGAATTTTCTTCCTACATACATAATACTTTTACAAAATTTAAAAAAATCATTACTTCAAAAATTAAACTGGAAGATGGTGAAAAGAAAAAAGATGTAATGTGCTGTAGAAATGTTTTTTAAATGATGAAGCAAAACTTAACATAAATGGCCAGCCAGAGTTAAAGGTGTACTTTACAAATTAAACTTTCATAATTAATGGCATATTTAAAGAAGTTGCCTACAATAAAAAGTACCTATTTTAAAATGTTATTAGGCATATGTAATATATAGAAACTTGTAGGTTTTTCACAATCAACTATTAAGGACATTCAGTTCAGTTCAGTTGCTCAGTCATGTCCAACTCTTTGCGACCCCATGAATCTCAGCCCGCCAGGCCTCCCTGTCTATCACCATCTCCCAGAGTTCACTCAGACTCACATCCATCGAGTCTGTGATGCCATCCAGCCATCTCATCCTCTGTCGTCCCCTTCTCCTCCTGCCCCCAATCCCTACCAGCATCAAAGTCTTTTCCAATGAGTCAACTCTTCACATGAGGTGGCCAAAGTACTGGAGTTTCAGCTTTATAGCATCATTCCCTCCAAAGACGTCTCAGGGTCAATCTCCTTCAGAATGGACTGGTTGGATCTCCTTGCAGTCCAAGGGACTCTCAAGAGTCTTCTCCAACACCACAGTTCAAAAGCATCAATTGTACTTATTTATGCAAAGTTCAACATATGTTAAGACTAATATGACATAGTCCTTGTACATTAAGCAAATTCTATAAAACTGATATGAGATAAATATAGATAACTACAGTATGAGTTAAAAAAGAATTATGAAGGAGCTCCATGACAGTCCAGTGGTTAGGACTCAGTGCTTTTACTGCTGTGGTCCAAGTTCAATCCCTGGTCGGGGAACTAAAATCCTGAGAGCCACAGGGTGTGGCCAAAAAAAGAAAGAAAAAGAGAGAGAGAGAGAGTTTCAAAGGCTCTGGAGTTTACAATAAGAAATTATATATTGGTGTTACTATTAGGAAATACTTTTACGTAGAGAGTAGCATTTTGAGATGTGTCTTGGTAGTAGATAACATTCAACTCATGGTAATAGATAAAGGTCATTTCAAAGCATAGGCTCAGAAAGAGTATCAGGGAAGGCATAATAAAAAATTAAATTATGTTGAAAGTGAAAAAGTGAAAGTTTTTCGGTCATGTCCGCTATTTTTGACCCCATAGGCTGTAGAGTCCATGGAATTCTCCAGGCCAGAATACTGGAGTGGGTAGCCTTTCCCTTTTCCAGAGAGTCCCAACTCTGGAGTCCAACCCAGGTCTCCCTCATTGCAGACAGATTCTTTACCAGCTGAGCCACAAGACCAAGAATATTGGAGTGGGTAACCTATCCCTTCTCCAGTGGATCTTTCTGACTCAAGAAGATTATGCTGAGAGAACAGTTGTTTAGTTTTCCTGGATTTGAGAATATATGTTTCTAAATAAAAGGAATATATTGATAGAATTTAGGAAATCTCAAGGGCCAAATAAACCAGTTTGCAGTGAAATAAAACTGGAACAATTTGAATTGTGAAATATAGTAAAGAGAGCTACTAGGATATGGTTCCAAAGTCAAATGAGAATTAAGAGGGCTTGTACTGGAGTTATGCTGTTGGCAAATGCAGAACATACTAGGGAAATAAAAGTACAAAACTTAGTAGTTAAATGCATATTGACTGGGAATAGAAGTCAAAGCTCTTTGTGTACCTACCAACTTTGAGTCTAAAAGAAGAGATGTTAGATATTTGGATTGTTTCATGCTCTTAGATTTTAAGAATTAATATAGGTAAAATGGTCATAATACCCAAAGCAATCCATAGATTTAATGTGATCTCTATGAAATTACCCAAGACATTTTTCACAAAATAAATAATCCTAAAATTAATATGAAATCACTGAAAGACCCAAACCAATTCATAGAAAAAGGAACAAAGCAGGAGTCATAACCCTCACAGACTTCAGACAATACTAAAAAGCTATAGTAATCAAAAAAGCATGGTATTGGCACAAAAACAGACATATGGATCAATGGAACAGAATAGAGAGAGCAGAAACAAACCCACACACCTATGGATAATTATCTTTGGAAAAGAAGGTAAGAATATACAATGGGGAAAAGCAGTATCTTCAGCAAGTAATGTTAGGAAAGTTAAACAGGCACATATAAATCAATGAAATTAGAATACATGCTTACACCATACACAAAGATAAACCCAAAACGGCTTACACTTAAATATTCTTAAGACACAACACTATAAAGCTCCTAGAATAGAACACAGGCAAAACATAAATCTGACATAAATCTTACCAATTTTTCTTTTCTTACGTCAGTCTCCCAAGGCAATGGAAATAAAAGTAAAAACAAATAAATGGGACCTAGTTAAACTTACAAGCTTCTTTACAGAAAGAAAGACCATAAACAAAAGGAAAAAGTCTAAAGACTGGGAGAAAATATTTGTGAATGACATGACTAATAAGAATTTAATTTCTAAAATATGCAAACAGTTCATGCAACTCAACAACAAAATACAAGCAGCTCAACAAGAAAATGGACAGATGACCTACACAGTCATTTCTCCAAAAAGACATCCAGATGGCCAATAGATGGCATAAAAAGATGATTATCATCACTAACTATTAGAGAAAGGCAAATCAAAACTACAATGAGGTACCACCTCACATTGGTCAGAAAGCGCATCATTAAAAGGTCTACACACAACAAACAAAGTGATTCCAAAGAGAAAGTAATTTACCAGGAAACAAGCCAAATATGAGGAGAAGGCAATGGCAACCCACTCCAGTGTTCTTGCCTGGAGAATCCCAGGGATGGGGGAGCCTGGTGGGCTGCCATCTATGGGGTCGCACAGAGTCAGACACAACTGAAGTGACTTAGCAGCAGTAGCAGCAGCAAGCCAAATATGATAATCATAGGTGATTTTACAAAAGGGAACAAAATACAAAATGACATTGACTTAAATTAGACAAATATATTCTATAATTCTACAAACATACTACATTATAAAATTCATATGACTTGGATATGAGTATTCCTAATTAAAGCCAGTAAAAGATGCATCGTGGGAATGGGCAAACTAAGTAGAGGGAGTCAACTGTATGGTGATGGATAACAATTAGACCTGTGGTGGTGATCACCCTGTGGTGTAAACAGATGCTGAACTCTAATGCTATACACCTGAAACCAGATATATTACAAAAAAGAAGGGTGTCTGTAAGTAACACAGCTTGGGGAGACTCTTGCAGCTTGCCAATTTGTGCCATTATTCAAATTGTTTTCATAAAAGAAAGACTGACTATAAGACAAGACAAGGCAAGATAAATTCTAAGGTAACAGCTCTCCTTATTCTGTTTTAGACAGTCTTAGCAACCCAGGCAAAACTCTGATTTGTGGGGTACAAAGAATGTTGCTATGATTAAAGGACATAATGAGTGAGGGCAATGGCAGAAATGAGAACAGCATCAGAGATGACTTTTCCCCTCTAGGTTGAACACAAGAGATCTATTCCTATTCTCCCCTTGTCACCTCCTTTCACATCTGCCCCAACTGTTCAGTCACTAAATTATGGGCCTCTCCCACTGTACAAGGGCACCCATTCTTGTAGGAGAGCTCTATTACTGCCCACCTCACCACAAAGTTCTTAAAAATTTGAATTTAGATGTGAAATAGATTAGGGAGTCATATACTCCACACCATATTTGAAGTGGATCATAAATCCCAAACATTGTAGGGAGATGATTCAGGTTCATTAGGTTGAGCGTCTGACATTTGAATTTTATAGAATGGAAATTTGGGAGTAGGCAATGTGATGCACTTCTTGAGCTTTCACAAGGTCCTGTACAATTACTGCTTCTGACACCCTTGTATGCACATATTCACACATGCTTTTCTCTGCACTCAAGACTAGAATGCAAATGAGAGAACATAAAGTTGCATCAGAGAGCTACTTAAGTCTACTCAAGTTTTTCAACTTTTTTCAGAAAGAAGACATTTAACTTTGGTTATGTAGGTGTTCTTAATATCTAAATACTTGGGTCATGCCTGAGAATGACTGTGCTGGGACATTGCCAGGAAACTTCTGCTCAGCTTCTTTTAATTTTTGTCAGCTTTGTAAGCACATTGTCACTCATTTCTCAATCAACACTTACTGCTTGTAAAAGCAGCCTCTTGTTAACAATCCAAGTAAACTTTCTGACCTCAAGCCAACACCTAGTTGTACTCTCAAACTTTGCCATGAATTAGGCTGTACTTATCCTACTTTTCCAAGGTTACCACCCATTTATTCTGAGCACTATGTTCTCTCCTTATTCAGATATTTGATAAACTTCCAGGATTTCAGAAGAGACAAACAATGGTTCTCTCAGACACAGATGGTCCTTCTTCCTTTCTCATTCTTCTTTCAAGGAGTTTTAAAAAAATGTTTTTTGTTGATGGACACTGAAAATAAACTCAAATTATACAATGAAAATTTGATATTTTAACAAACACATGCAGATATTTAAATTATAATAGAGTTGTAAAAGAGGGGCAAAGATTAAAAAAAAAAAAGTACTAACGTCTCTATCCAAAACTCTGCCTGTGCTGTTCAGGAAAAGCATTTGTTTGACAGGATCCAACAATACCCAGTAATCCACGTTGTCCTTTAAAGAGAGTTCTATGGTTGGGTCTGGTCCTCCAGCAGTCCCTTTGATCAGCATGTTATCCACCAGAATTGTACCTGCAAACCAAAGAAAGTTATTTGAAAATACATTCTACATGTATGCATTCTTCAACAAGGTTCATAAACGCACACACTGGCTGACTTGCAAATCTGTTTCAAAGCAAAAGATATTCAATTTTTTTATCTGGCATGATATAGAAAATGCTCTGTTTCAAAAAGGCACACACAAAAAACCATCTTTGTAATGCTATTTGTAAATGATATTTTGAGAAGATGAGGTGCAACGCAGAGATTCAAACTCTTGGTGAGTTTCACCGTCTATTTCTTGTTTCCTTTTAAGAGCATCAGTGTGTTCCCCTCCCTGTCCATCAGTTCTCATAGGAGTTATCACTGAATTTTATCCTGAACAAAAGAAAAATCCTATAATACAGAGGCTGATACTTCAGTTCACTCAGTAAGACTTCTGATATGAAAAAAGATATCCTGAAAGGAAGAGAAAGGAAGAAAAAGGAAAAGATAAAGAAGTAGCAGAGACTCCCATGGTGAGAACTACTTCTTTTCTCTTTTATCTTACAGCAAATCCATGAAACATAAATCTTAATGTGAAAGACAAAACTAATGTGCAGATACACAAGAGAAGCTGTTCTTCTTTAAGGCATGTCTGGAGTACTCAACTAGAACAACATACTATTTTAATGTCACATTTCAATGCTTGCTTTCTTATTATTCTTCCAGTGGACTGAGTTTTTAGACACTTGGTGAATAAGAGAGTAGATTTCTAGTCTCTCCTACTCTTGTTAAAGAGTCCATATATTTTATAAGTTGAACACAAACAGCACTGATGCAATTCAACCCCCCTCCTTTCCCTCATACTGCAATAATTCCTTCGACAAACAATAATGCACTACAACTTACAGCAATCATTTTCAGCCGATCCATTTCATTAAACTTAACGGCATAAAGAAGAGTTGTGACTATGCAAATAAAAATGTACCCTCCTAAGGACACTTGAATAAATGGGCTTTATCTAGAGAATTCACTGCTTTAGGATAGTATACAAGAATCCATAGATAATCTATAAATTTGAATCTAGCTTGAAGAATAATAATACAAAATGCATTTGCTGCATTTCCTTAAGGCACAAAATTGGCCTAAATATTATATCATTGCATAATTATAAACAAAAGGAAGAGTCTCTTGAAGATTTTTCTTAGAATGTTAATAATAGTAATACTAATAATCTATAATGTTTATCCTATTATTACCAATGAGCTTTATTTCACTACAGAATGATGAAAGGTACCATTCTTCTTTTACAGTGATATATGTAAGTGATATTTAAATACTTCAATACTTCGGCCACCTGATGAGAAGAGGTGACTCACTGGAAAAGACCCTGATGCTGGGAAAGACTGAAGGTGGGAGGAGAAGGGGATGACAGAGGATGAGATGGTTGGATGGCATCACCAGTGCAACTGACATGAGTTTGAATAGGCTCTGGGAGTTGGTGATGGACAGGGAAGCCTGGCGTGCTGAAGTCCATGGGGTTGCAGAGTTGGACACCACTGAGTGACTGAACTGAACTCAATTGAACTGAATATTTAAATACACACACACACACACACACACTTTTCTAAATTGCATGCTATTTACTTTTACTTTTGCACATATTAGTGCACATACATTTAAATATATGAGTGAAACTAATTCTTTTTTTAAAAAACTGAATTGGCAAATATGTAATCTACAGATAGTCAATAGCACAGATCAGACAATGGTGGCATTTTCTTGTTTACAAATATGTTCTGTGCCTTAGTATATACTCATTTACAAATGGTTCACATAGCTAACCATAAAAAATAAATAAAAATAAAATAAAAAATAAAAACCGGGAGAACTGGAAAAAAAAAAGAAAAATTATTCAGTCTGTGTTTTCAATATGTAATTAACAAATTAAATAAGATTCTATTTTCTGACTAGAAAAATAAATGTATGATAAGTACATCAACTAATCATTAACATTTATGCCTTGATTCAATAACGCATAATAGAACATAAGCAGTTCTTTCTCTAGTATACATATATACTTTGAGGGACACAAAGAGAGGGCATAAAAAAGCATGGTTAAAATCATAAAAAAGGAATCAACTTAGTTTTACACTCATATCATAGAGGTGAAGAAAGCAGACCTTGGAACTGACAGAGATAAAATCCAATCTTGGACTCACCATTTACTATCCATGTGAAGGTGGATAGATTGCTTAACCCCACTCACCTTCAGTTTCCCTCCTCTACAAAACCAAAATGGGTAAAATAGAAGAGGTAATTTTTTATTATGACACCACATGCATGTACTTGGAAAAAAAAAGATGTTCTTATATTGAAAGCACTAACAAAAGCTAAAACAACCCCAGTAAAAGTACTAACATGGTTAAATATTTAATGATATTTTCTCCAAGCATCATAATCAATCTTTCAGCCTTAAATAATGGGGTTTATGCTTCTTCCTCAAGAAGTAGTTATTGAGAATCATTTGCTTCTAAATAGACTTCTTGGTGGCTTGGTGATAAGAGAATCTGCCTGCCAATGCGGGAGACAGGGGCTTGATCCCTGGGTCAGGAAGATCCCCTGGAGAAGGAATTAACAACCCACTCCAGTATTCTAGCCTGGGAAATCCTGTGGACAGAAAACCCTGGTAAGCTGCAGTCCATGGGGTTGCAAAAGAGTCAGACACATTTTAGTGACTAAACAACAACAAAATGCTTCCAACTACAGACTTTTTTCAACGAAACTGAAAAATCTGATCGAGCACTTAAGCTTTCTTCATTAATCTATTGTTTTAAACTTGGAAAAACAATTTTACAGCTTCTTTATCTGTACCCATAGCTTCTTCCATATTAGCATAGTATCAATCATAGCCAACAATGTAAATTCTAGTTGCATTAAATAAAGGTACTGCAGTAGATTTTTGGCTTTTGTATTAAGATCCTCTTACATAGCTATTTATTTTTAACTATGATAAAATTGTGCCCAGAATATATCAAAACAGAAATATACTATAAAATAACTTATGAATCAATAAAACTGCCTCCTTATACCAGTCCCATTCCCCTACTTACAAGGTGTATAAGGTAATTTGCATCAAAGAAGAGCCTGTTAGGATGGTAGGGGGACTAAGTGAGATAATGCATGTGAAGTACTGATTGCAGTCCTTGTTACAGAAAAAAAAAAACAAAACCTGAAAAGTGTGCATTATGGTTGTTGCTCTCAATGTTATTAAGTCCATCTTGCAAGAGAAAGCATTTGAAACTAAAGCAAAATGATTTATTTTATGTTCCAGAAGTTTTTATAAACCAAATCTACATTTCATGCTAAAAAGCTAAGATAGGTGTGGCAAGCTGTCTGGAGAATTTACATGGGCTCAAAAGATTTGAATGCAAAATATCCACTCTGGGAAGTTAGAAGGAAGGCAGAGAATGTTCACTCTAGAAAAAATTATAAAGATAGCTTCTTGTCTCTGGTGAATGACAGTCCATCCAGGGATTGATAGGTGAGCCATCCAGGCCTGCTCACTTGTGAGCGACTCGCTTTTTCCAGTTAGTCACATTAGACAGTTTTGATTTTTCTCAAAGAAGCTAAATTTAGATTTCATGGCAAGAAAAGGATCTTATTCCACAAATTCCTATTCATAGTGATCTTTAGATTGAATACCTTTTACTCATCCCCAGCATATGTTTGGTTCTATTAGGGACTAAACACACACATATGCACATATAGATTATGTATTAGAGGAACTAAAGTCATAATTGATTATTTAATATTTTCATGAAAATTGTATTTGCTTCTTTAACTAGACAGTTATAACACAAGTGGGTTAGTCTCTAAAAATGCTGTGGAGATGGCAGTGGCAAGAGGGGTTTGTTGCCTTTCTAATTAACCAAATTCAAAGACGCTGAAAGAGTAAGTTCTACATGGAGAGAAAGTAATTGACTGTTTGCGCTCATTCCAAACATTAAAATAAGAAAATCACTCTGTGCACAGAATACAGTACTTGCCATAAAACAATTAATTATGCAAAGGTGTATAATAATATGAACTGCATAAAATCTCTTACAACAATCTTTCTCCAGTTAAAGTCAACTGGAAAGAAGTTCAGCTGCAACATACAGTCAGGAGCATTGGATGCTTTTTCTTGCATTTACCCCTTGTAAGTGAAACCATAAACAAAGTTCCCAAATGTGCATTATTTAATTAAAAATTTTTTTAAAAGCTGAAATTGTAGCTAATACACAGTTTTTCAGTGAGATTAAACAGTAAGCATGGCCATTGTGTAGTTGTTTATTGAGTAAAATCTTCCAAGACTACCCAGCTAAATAAAACTCTTCTCATGCTCAAATCCTCATCTTCTCCAAAAATTTCCTGGACTTTCCTAGACTATTCTCCTACTCTGCTTTTTCATACTTCTTAATTTACAATTATATAAATTATAAACAGATTTGTAACGTATAAACACATTTTAGTTAAGCATATGTTCATATCATATCTGGATAA
>SJYQ01004774.1:242595-252834 GCA_006410935.1 Redunca redunca | reverse complement strand
ACAAGTATATCATAACTTTTTTATCATCAATATACGATTGAAATTCTTAACATAAGTTTTGAGTTCTGAGAGTAATTTCATTAATAATTTAAGAAATATTATTCTTAAACACAAAAAAATGTTCAGTTCATTTCCTTTTGAATGTAGATTCAGGCACTCTGAAAGCCTGATTTATTCTGTATATTTAAATTCTATATAATATCAGCCTTACTGCATGCAAATTGGGAGTCAACTCTCTTCTCTAATTACACTAGAACAATGAAGTGAGAACAAGCAAGTAAGTACAGGTAAAAGTAGGCAACTTATACAACTATTGGGTGGGGTAATAGAGCAGTCTCCTTAATTAGTACACTAAAAAATTGAAATGCCTATCTTATGAACAACTGTGTTGATTAAATTTTCTTTCTCAGGAATATTTCTAGTAAAATACAGATAATATCACTAGGACATACTGTCAAGTTCTTAAACATTTAACATATTATTTGCAGAATGAGAGACACAGAAAACCGAATGAAAAGTAGTGAAACAGTAAGAACTGAACAAAATGGAGCACAGAAAAATAATTTCTGATTCAGAGGTGAATTGTAGGAGACAGGGATATAGGAGAAGCTATCACTCAGAACATGCACCGTCAATCTATTTTTCAATTTTATTTCTTTCACATTTCTATAAACTTTATAAAATCTTAGGTTCTTCCTTTTGTTTTAAAACATAACCTGTATTTTCTTATTTCAAGACGTTAGAACAATAGCCATCATTTGTGATCCACACATGTTCCATTCTCTATCAAGCTTAGCATCATATTCTCGGTATAAAGAGCTCTCTTGCTTTGGAGACACAAGTAACCCATAAAAGCAATTCTTAATGCTCTCACTATTAATATATATAAAAATACACCTATCAGTATGCATGAGATTTCAGTTTCTAGGCTGCACAATTTTGATGGGAAGAACTATTCTAAAACATGTTGCATTCCTCTAGTATTACACTTGTACAGTATGGCTTAATGCATGTTCTAGAATGGGGGAAAAGTAAAGAAAAAGGAAGAAAAAGATGGAAAGAAGTAGGTGGAAGAAAGAAAGAGGGGTTTTTAAAAATAAAATAAAAATATGGGGAAGCAAGTCTAGAGCCTAGATATACTATCAGTATAAGTCAGCAATAGAAAACAGTTGCAGCAAAAAAGGATAACAAATGAACAGATTATAAAGAAAAAAAATTAAATAATATATAATAATTTTGCCTTAATCTTAGCCTGTGTGGAAACTAAAGTCTGGTGTTAATACACAGAATTACTCCAATAAATTATATTAATCTTTACATGATTATTTCAATATATGATATTATAATATATTATATTACATGAAATACATAATTCTTAGTAGATACACATAAATAGCAGAAAAAATATTGCTTTTAAATATTTTGTGGCTATCACACACAGATATTCTTGAGAATCAGTCCCATTCAATCGTTCAGTCATGTCCGACTGTTTGCGACCCCATGGATTGCAGCACGCCAGGCTTCCCTGTCTATAACCAACTCCTGGAACTTGCTCAAACTCATGCCCATCAAGTTAGTGATGCCATCCAACCATTTGATCCTGTTGTCCCCTTCTCCTCCTGCCTTTAATCTTTCCCAGCATTAGGGTCTTTTCCAAGGAGTCAGTTCTTAGCATCAGGTGGTCAAAGTATTAGAGTTTCAGCTTCAACATCAGTCCTTCCAATGAATATTCAGGACTGATTTCCTTTAGGATGGACTGGTTGGATCTCCTTGCAGTTGAAGGGATTCTCAAGATTTTTCTCCAACACCACAGTTCAAAAGCATCAGTTCTTTGGCACTCAGCTTTCTTTCCAGTCCAACTCTCACATCCATACATGACTACTAGAAAAACCATAGCTTTGACTAGATGTTCTGGTTTGTAATATGCTGTCTAGGTTGGTCACAGCTTTTCTTCCAAGGAGCAAGTGTCTTAATTTCATGGCTGCAGTCACCATCTGCAGTGATTTTGTAGCCCCCCCCTCCACCCTGCCCAAATAAAGTCTATGTTTCTATTGTTTCCTCATCTAATTTTGTCACGAAATGATGGGACCAGATGCCATGATCTTAGTTGTTTGAATGTTAAGTTTTAAGTCAGCTTTTCCACTCTCTTCTTTTACTTTCAAGAGGCGCTTTAATTCTTCATTTTCTGTCATAAGAGTGGTATCATCTGCATATCTGAGGTCATTGATATTTCTCCTAGCAATCTTGATTTCAGCTTGTGCTCAATACTTGAGAATATGGTTATATACAATATACTGTCTTATATTTTCTTTTAATGATATATGAATATTCTACTTTCCATCCATGTAATTATGCTTACGACAATTTATTAAGCCCTTTAAAGACAGATAATATGTTTTAGCATACAAATGTTCAACACATGAGTGTACATGGGTATGACATTGTGTGTGTGTTTGTATAGAGAGGAGTAATTTTTAAAATGGTTCTCACAGAACCAATGTATATATTTAGTATTTTCCTGCTGAAAGGGCAATGTTATTTACATAGACTTTACAGTTCATTCTCTTTTTTAGCAATGTTCTTTTGGTGCATTTGATTGTCATTCTTGAAATAAGTTTCCCTATTAGAATTTGACATGAAATATATGGAGAAAGTCACTTTTTAAATTCTTGTAATTAATGTACAAATACAAAGTAGGGCAAAGGAGGATTATACCTTGACTTTTTTTTATGAAAACACAGATTTATTCTAAAAAAAAATTAAGGAATNTACAAATACAAAGTAGGGCAAAGGAGGATTATACCTTGACTTTTTTTTATGAAAACACAGATTTATTCTAAAAAAAAATTAAGGAATCCTTAGACTGATAAAGGTGACGTTCAGTGTTCAAAGTATAGTTTTAATTAAAAGACAATCTAAATCTAAGTATGGTTCTCTGAAGCCTCTTTTCAAATATGTTCTTTTCAGATATGCCTGTAGTGGAAGAGGTTCACACACATAAAAGAGGAAGGAGAAAAATTTATGTACTTTTTTATTTTTTTACCTCATATTTTTCTTACACATTTTTACATAATTTTATTCTGCAATATGGGCTTCCCTGGTGGCTCAGATAGTAAAAAATCTGCCTGCAATGTGGGAAACCTGGGTTTGATCCTCGAGTTGGGAAGATCCCCTGAAGGAGGGCAGGGCAACCCACTCCAGTATTCTTGCCTGGAGAATCCCAGTGGACAGAGGAGCCTGGTGGGCTATAGTCCAAGGGGGTCACAAAGAGTCAGACACAACTGAGGGACTAAGCACATTCTGCAATATTATGTGTTTCTTTGCATTACTCAGTAATTGCTTCTGAAACTCAAACTAAAGTCAAACTGACCAATACAACTTTAATATTCTCATTTCTCTCAGGTTGAGTAAACCATAGACAGGTTTCTTTCTAATTGCACACCCCTAGATCTCTCTTTTTTTAACATTTACTTCAGACTACTTTCCTTCATAAACTCTTTCTCTGTCTCTTTGCCAGGTAAATTTTATCTCAGAACCTCTTGACAGTTTTCTAACACAGGAAATTCTTTCTCAAGGACCTAGTAACCATTTTAGTCTTGTGGGAAAGGAGGAACCTAACCCCCAAAGTCAAGAATTAGTTAACACAGTGACCTAATCACATGGAACACCGTCCACCTTTCTTCAGCATTTTACCATTAATTTAATCTCAGAATGTAAAAACAAAAACAACAACTCTTGTCTTTTGCTTCAAAACAGTTGAGTTATATGCAACTATATAAACATAATTTTATTTTTAAGAAAAGGTTTCCCATTATACATGTATATTCACTATATGAAAATATTTCACTAGTTTCACTATGTAATATGTATCAAAAAAAGATGACTTTATATGTGATCCTTGGTTCAAGTCAAAATTTTGATTGTTATACCAGTTAGGCTATGGTTATGCATCAGACATTAATATCTGCTAAAATTTATTCTTCCAGCTCCCTCCATAAGGCTACAGTGAGCATCTAGTATAATTTCTTACTCTTACAGAGTAAAAAATAATGATTTATTCATCATCAAAGTATTGTTCCCATGACAAAGTGCATGAAAACAAACAAACAAAATTGAATTTGAGTCCACTTTTTTCCTAGGTATCGGCCAGCAAAAAGTCACCAAAATAAAATGAGAGTATGAGAGAGAGAAAACACATTCCACACAACTAAAAGTGAGATAAGTGCCTCCACCTATTCTTACAGAGGTCATGCATTTATTGAACATGGTTTGTAGAAAATGGGTATACATGGTGAACTCTTGTTAATGATAATTTGGTCTTAAAAGTATTCAGTCATTTTCAGTATAAGACATGTATATCGGAAACAATTGATAATTGAGTAGTTAACATTTAGTCATCATTGTGAAAAATAAAGTGTCTTTAGTTCTCAGAGATATTTTCTGTTTTTTATAGATTCTTTCCATCTCTGCTTTATGTTAAAGCTTTAGTTAGTTAGTTCATTCGCTCAATCGTATCCGACTCTTGTGACCCCATGAATCACAGCACGCCAGGCCTCCCTGTCCATCACCAAATTCCGGAGCTCACTCAGACTCATGTCCATCAAGTCAGTGATGCCATCCAGCCATCTCATCCTTGGTCGTCCCCTTCTCCTCCTGCCCCCAATCCCTCCCAGCATCAGAGTCTTTTCCAACGAGTCAGCTCTTCACATGAGGTGGCCAAAGTACTGGAGTTTCACCCTCAGCATCATTCCCTCCAAAGAAATCCCAGGGCTGATCTCCTTCAGAATGGACTGGTTGGATCTCTTTGCAGTTCAAGGCTTTACTTTGTATAAAAACTTGAACTCTAGATAGTCATTCTCCTTGAAGGCTTTTCTGTATCAATGGCATAGAATTACAGAATAACGGCTTGAACATCATCTTGAAAGAAAATTTTTATATGAACTTTGGGGGGAAAGTGAGAGATTTGAGGCAAGAAAAATGAGAAAACTGTATATTTGGGGGAAAAAGTCATTTTAGGCTAATAGCATTTTCAATATTTCAATAAGAATTATAAAATCATCAATATGAGTATTAAGCACCTCATAAAAAAACTCCTTTTTCTAACAGCAAAAAGAAAAACTAAATGTTAACACTGATACTACTCAAAATAGCCTCAAAAAATATTAACCTAGGAATAACTTTTTAANATGTTTTAAGATGTTAAAATTGACTCAAATTAGTTAATATATTTGATGAAGTACCAATAAATACATTAGTGATTTTAAAAAAACTGAAGATTTCATCCTAAAATTTTTATAAAACTTCAAAATGCCAAACAGATCTAAGATGTACTTAGATGAAAGTACAAGCTTGAAGAAAACAAACTACTTTGGAGGGCTACACTATCAGATATCAATGTTTATTCTAAAGCTACAGTAATCAAGGCAACATGGTATTGATGCAATCCTGACAAATAGTTGAGGGGAACAAAATATAGTCTAGAAAGAGATTCAATCAGAAAAAATTCATGATGCTGAGACAACTGAATATGGATATTTAAGATAAGTGAAATTTGACTGCTACCTCACAAAAGCACAAAGCACTGTTAGATTTTAGGCATATAAAATAATGACACTTCTAGGTGATAATTTAAGAGAATATTTTCAACATCTTGGAGGAAGTGAGAGTTTGCTAAGCAGAAAAGGCACTAAATATAAAGTAAAGACAGGTAAATTACACTGCATTAAAATAAAGTATTTATCAAAAATAATAATGGTATCAAAAGTTAGCACTATAAAAATTAAAAATAAATCAAGCTATAGAGTATGGGATGATACATATATCTGACAAAAGTCTTATGTCCAGAGCATAAAGAGAATTAAATTTAATCAGAAAAATAAACCCCCGGCATTTTTAAAAATGGCATTTTAATAGACACTTGTGAAAGAGAATATCTACATTGTCAATAAAAATATACAAGGAGGTTTGGCCTGTTTTACACAGAAATAAAAATTAAATTCACAGTAATATACTTACAGACACCTATCAGAATAGCTAGCCTTAAAAAGACTGATTATAGCAAGTAGGGCTAAGAATGGTCTGCTTATATTAAAAAGCAGAGACATTACTTTGCCAACAAAAGTCCATCTTGTCAGGGCTATGGTTTTTCCATTAGTCATGTACGGATGTGAGAGTTGGACAATAAAGAAAGCTGCGCGCCCAAGAATTGATGCTTTTGAACTGTGGTGTTGGAGAAGACTCTTGAGAGTCCCTTGGACTGCAAGGAGATCCAACTAGTCCACCCTAAGGGAAAGCAGTCCTGGGTGTTCACTGGAAGGACTGATGTTGAAGTTGAAACTCCAATACTTTGGCCGCTTGATGCAAAGAGCTGACTCATCTGAGAAGACCCTGATGCTGGGAAAGATTGAGGACAGGAGAAGGGGACAACAGAGTATGAGATGGTTGGATGGCATCACCGACTCGATGGACATGGGTTTGGGTTGACCACGGGAGTCGGTGATGGATAGGGAGGCCTGGCGTGTTGCGGTTTGCGGGGTCGCAAAGAGTCGGACACGACTGAGTGACTGAACTGAAGTAAACCGAACTGAATGAGAGGGTAAATTTGGAAAATTATTCTGAGAAACAGTTTGGCTTTTAATACTAAATTTGTGCATAGACAAATCTATGTGTGTTATTGTCAGGTATATACCCAACTGAAATAGGTGGCATGTACAACAGGTCATGCAGAATTGAATATAACTGAACAACTGACTGTGTGCATGTGTGCGCGTGTACACGCGCACGCACACACACACACACACACATAGAGTCATATACAAGAATGTTCATTGCATGATTACTTATATTTGTTCTAAACTGGGAACAACTTTAACATCAGTAGCAGAAGGAATATTTTCATTTTGAAAATCATATAGTGGGGATTTTATACAACAAAGAAATTAATGCAGTTATATACATTATCATATGTAAACCTCACAACGTAATTTTGAGTAAAAGAAGCCAGACATACAGAATGTATGACTCCATTTAAGTAATATAACTGTGATTAGAAATCAGGACGGTTATTATTGTTGANAGGATGGTTATTATTGTTGAGGCAGAAAGAGTGAACATTTTGGAATGAACAGGAGCAGGGCTTTTATCTATTTCCTGATATGAATGAGGTTATGTACATTTTCTAAAAATTCATTGATTTTTTGCATTTGTTCACATGTAAGCTAAAATTCAGTATGTTTTAAAAAATAAAACAAGGTTTAGAAAAGATGAAAAATGCAATGTTTTGTATTTGTTATAGACAAGTTACAATAAATTTTGTGATTTAATTCAATAAATGAATATATGGTGATATTTGAAATAACAATGACCTGAATAATAAGTCACAGATTTTTTTATCATAATTATAGGACAGAAAAGCAAATTACATGGGGATACTGGTTAAAAAGCTGAGAATGGATTCGTATATGCACTGGAAAAGAAATAAGGGGAAAACAGGTAAAATACATAGGATAAAGCAAATTTATTTTATATCACTCAATTTTTATATGATAGACTATTGCCAACAATCATGTAACTATGCATTAATTTATTTCCTAATTACATCCTCTCAGAAAATCTTGCATAGGATAGGTGTTCAATAAATATTTGTTGAATGAATCTTCTAAGCAACATGTTTCAATTCAAGCTGATTCCTTTCTTATAAATAACATCTGGAGGTTGAGAATATCTAAATATTTCACCTATGTCTCTAATCCTTGCCTATATGGCATATACATATAATATAAGCAGTCTAGAGAGTAGAAAAAGACAATGTCAAAGAATGTTCAAACTACCTTACAATTCCATTCATTTCACATGCTAGAAAGATTATGCTCAAAATCCTTTAAGCTAAGCTTCAGCAATACCTGAACCAAGAACTTCCAGATGTGCAAGCTGGATTTAGAAAAAGCAGGCGAACCAGAGATCAAATTTCCAACATCTGTTGGATCAGAGAAAAGGCAAAGAAATTCCGAAAAAGCATCTAATTCTGCTTTATTGACTACTCTAAAGCCTTTGACTGTGTGGGTCATAAAAAAACTGTGGAAAATTCTTAAAGAGATGGGAATACCAGACCACCTTACTTGTTTCCTGAGAAACCTGTATGCAGGACGAGAAGCATCAGAACATGGAACAATGAACTGGCTCCAAATTGGAAAAGGAGTATGTCAAGGCTGTCATCCTGCTTATTTAACTTATATACAGAGTACATCATGTGAAATGCGAGGCTAGATGACTCACAAGCTGGAATCAAGATTGCTGGGAGAAATATCAATAACCTCAGATATACAGATGATATCACTTTAATGGCAGAAAGTGAAGAGGAACTAAAGAGCCTTTTGATGAGGGTGAAAGAGGAAAGTGAAACAGCTGGCTTAAAACATAACATTCCATGGCGGATTCGGCTTAAAATATAACATTCCGTGGTGGATTCATGTTGATGTATGGCAAAACCAATACAGTATTGTAAAGTAAAATAAAGTAAAATTAAATAAATAAATAAATAAATAACATAACATTCAAAAATCTAAGATGGGAAGTGGGTCCCATCACTTCATGGCAAATAGATGGGAAAAAAGAGGAAACAGTAACAGATTTTATTATCTTGGGCTCCAAAATCACTGTGAATCATGAATGCATCCATGCAATTAAAAGATGTTTATTCTTGGAAGAAAAGCTATGACAAACCTAGTTGTTGTTCAGTTGCTCAGTCATGTCTGACTCTGTGATCCCATGGATTGCAGCACGCCAGGCTTCATGTCTTTCACTATTTCCTGAAGTTTGCTCAGATTCATATCCATTGAGTCAATGATGCCATCCAACCATCTCTAAAGCAGAGATATCACTTTGCTGACAAAGTCCATATAGTCAAACCTATGTTTTTTCTAGTAGTCATGTATGGAAGTGAGAGTTGGACCATAAACAAAGCTGAGCCCCAAAGAATTGATGCCTTTGGACTGTGATGCTGGAGAAGACTCTTGAGAGCCCCTTGCACAGAAAGGAGATCCAATTAATCAATTCTAAAGGAAATAAACATTGAATATTCATTGGAAGGACTGATGCTGAAGCTCCAATACTTTGGCCACCAGATGTAAGGAGCTTACTCATTGGAAAAAACTCTGATGCTAGGAAAGACTGAGGGCAAAAGGAGAATGAGGTGACAGAGGATTGAGATGGTTGGATGGCATCAGTGACCCAATGGACATGAGTTTGAGCAAACTCAGGGAGATAATAAAGGACAGGGAAGCCTGGTGTGCTGCAGTTCATGGGGTTACAAAGAGTCAGACATGACTTAGAGACTGAACAACAACAAAGACATTGGTATATGTAAGCTGTCTTTAAAGTGAAAAGTGACACTCCAGAGTTACATGTCTGAAGCATGTAACCTTACTGAATTCCATGTTTCCTGTATATCACAAGTACCAGCCTGGGATTTTCAACTACAAGAGCCCACTTACAAGGCAAGAGGAGGTTTAAGAAACCCACTGCAGGGAGTGACAGGGTGGGGAGGAAGGAAGGTCTTCTCAAGACCATGGGAGAAGTTCAATCTTAAGTAGAAGATGAAAGTCATTGAGAAACAAAGAACAGCCAAGTGGTCCCTATTTTCAGTCTTGAGTTTATCGGTCAAGGTAAAACCTCTGATATAATCCTACTACCAAAAAGAGATGTTTTGTAGTGTTTCTTAGAGAACAGTGAACACTCAAGATCAACGTTAATAGCAGGGCTCTAATATTTTAATTTATTTCAGCTCAAAGTCTTAGCAACCAGTTCTTTTCATTCATATGCAAAGTCATTTCTCAGTGCACAACCATGCCTCTGAGTATTGATCTACAAAGGTCTAAATCTGGTATAATGAGTGCTCAGAAATACTTTTATCTAAGAACAGAAATCAATGTGATATAAAATAAACAGTTATGACAAAAAAATTTTATCAGTTAAAATAATAATGATAAACCAGATAAGACAGATAAAAAATTTAAAAAAATTCAAAGTACTTATATCAGGAATGAAAAAGACATTACTAGAGCTCCTATAAACATTAAAAGATGAACAAGTGACTGATGTGAAAAACTTTTTACCAATATATCTGACTCAGACAACAAAATTTACTGAAAAAGACAAATCAAAACAGGAGATCTGAATAACTCTATATCTTTCAAGGAAATTGAATTCTTTATCTGAAATTATTCCACAAAGAAAACTCCA
>SJYQ01004774.1:227336-241678 GCA_006410935.1 Redunca redunca | reverse complement strand
CCTCCTCCTATTAATAGTTAATATTGTTAAAATGGCAATTTATTCCATGTATTTAGAGATTCAGTGAAATGTTAATTGTTATCTCAGCAATATTTTATAGAAATTAGTAAACTGACTCAAAAATTTATATGGATATGCAAATAACCTAGTATAGATAAAACACTCTTGAAAAGGAAGATTAAAGCTATAGGCTTTATGCTGTCTGACTTTAATATGTACCAAAAAAGAACAGAAATAGAGATAGGCAAAGGAGTAATATTTGCAAAACATATCTAACAAAGAACTTATACCATAATATGAAACTCAACTCAGTCATGTCCAGCTCTTTGCAACCCCATGGATATAGCCCACAAGGCTCCTCTGTCCATGGAATTCTCCAGGCAAGAAAACTGCAGTGGGTAGCCATTTCCTTCACCAGGGGATCTTCCTGACCTAAATTGAACTTGAGTCTCCCTAGTTGCAAGCAGATTCTTTACTATCTGAGCCATCAGGGAAGCCCATTAAACTCAATAATACAAAAACTTTTTAAATGGAGTAAAGAATTAATAGAAATTTCATGAACAGAGATGTATGGATGGCTAATAACCACATGCATTGCTCAATATCTATTAATATGAAATTCTTAAAGAAGCAAAGCTAATCTATAGTAAAAGCCAGTCAGTGGTTCCTTGGGGAAGAATGTGGGAAGGAATGGCTGCAAAGGGGTACATGGGAATTCTTCACAGTAATTTAAATGTTGTGTCTTGTTTGGGATGGTAGTTATATATATATTTGTCAAAATTGCATAAGTAATGTTTCTACATTTCAATGGAATAAATTTAACATCAAATTGCCGCAACAATAATCACATGATGGATGAGGAAAAGGTGAAGGTATAGTTGAAAAAATAGCAGAATACTGATCATTGTTGAAGCCAGATACTAGGTAGTTGAGGGTTCATTATGACATTCAATTTACATTATTTATATTTGAAGTTTTACGACTCTGCAATTGAGAAGTATTGGTTACATAGTTTTGCTGGAATACTAGATCCTTCTGGATTTTTACTCAAAGAAAACCCCACAAAGGTGATATATCTTTCATCCAGAAAATGGTACTACGATTATCCACTTGTGTCACTAAGGAAAACAAATGATCCAAGGTTATTTTTTTTCTTCCCTGAATATGAAATTAACTTCCAATTTATTTTGCTAAAGAAGACAACGAGCCAAAGAGCAAAGAAAACAGAAAACTTACTTTCTGGAAGATAACTCTAAGTAGTGCCCTTCACTGTGTTTCAGAACATAACTAGCTCTGTTTAAAGCTAACTCATACATGCTTATTCTCTTTGTGTATGGAGATACATGATATAGAAGTTTTAATGATGTTTACAACATGATAATATTTACCCACAATAGTATAATTTCCTCTTTTAAAATTGCTGTCATAAAGATGAGCATCACATAATGTCTAAATACATAGTGACAAACATATAATCTCATTAGACATCATAAAAATGATTATCCCATTTCTGTAAACTATGCACCAGCATGATTTTGTGTGAAAACAGACTACATTTAATGTTAATAAATTATCTAATATTTTTAACAACCCAAAATGATTTTGAAAAGGAAATCTGTAATTTCCATGAGTGTTAACATACTGTTTCATGTTGTTTGGACTCCAGTTATATCACCATGTATGAGACAGATGACAATATGCCAGCCTGTGACAGACTTGCCTAAGACAGACAGCCTGAGACAGACAGCCACGTCTCACAATATTTATTTTTGACCACCTTCTTTGTACATGTTTCTAAAATGCATAATCTGGGAAGCTAAAAACTACACTTAAAATATTCAATTGCAGATAGAAATCTATGTATGATTGGATTACTCCAACATGATATATTTTGGATCAGACATCATTTGGAATGAATAATATAGGGAAAAGTAGACGTTAGACATTTGTTTCTGTAAGTATGAACTAAAGCAGAATGAGTTAGTAACTGTGGCAGCAGCTTTCTGACTCTACTTTTCTGGATCATAGCAAAGAGGATTTTCCACAGTGGTCCAGTTTTGTTATAGTTTTGCAACTTGTTCCTAAACGGTCAAAACAGATTCTACCTTTCCTGTCTTTTCAGTGATCATATGTGAGCTATTTCCAGTATTGAAGAAATTCCTTCTGCTTAAAGAAACTAGAGTGCATTCTATTTTTGCTTTTCTGGGTTTTTTGTTTTTGTTTTTGTTTTTTGGTAACAAAGTTCCCTGACCAGTATTATAGACTTCACACAAAACCATTTCATTGAAGATTAAGTAGAGGTAGAAGATTCTTTCCCTAGGAACATATGATACGAAACAAAGCCAACCATCCTGGCAAAGTGCTGTAAGAGTAATAGGAGTAGTTGGTCCCTGCTATATATTTATCAGTTCAGCCGCTCAGCCGTGTCCGACTCTTTGCGACCCCATGAATCGCAGCACGCCAGGCCTCCCTGTCCATCACCAACTCCCGCAGTTCACTCAGACTCAAGTCCATCGAGTTAGTGATGCCATCCAGCCATCTCATCCTATCCTCTGTCGTCCCCTTCTCCTCCCGCCCCCAGTCCTTCCCAGCATCAGAGTCTTTTCCAATGAGTCAGCTCTTCACATGAGGTGGCCTCATGCTCCAAATTCTGTAGGACAATTTACTGCTACCACCACTGGTAACATGTTCAACTAATTTTTCAGTCATAGTGAAACCATCTTCCATTTCCTATCTCATACTAAGTTTTGTTCACACCTTGTGGGAATCTCACAACTATAATTCTCCTATGTAAAGAATTAGAATTTAGACAAAATTTCAGCTATTAATCAGGAGAACAGACCTGGGTTAATAATGAGGCCATGATTTATGCTACTCTGAGAATGTGAAAAGGAATGAGTTTGAAGAAGAGTTTTCTGCGTGCATATCTAGTTCACACAAACCTGATGGGGGGAAACTGGGCATACCTTTCCTTTTTGATTGCTTAAAATTACATCACAGTTCTCTAACTTACATTTCTTAACAAGTCAGAATGCAGAATGATCATGGCTTTGACTTTGGCCATAACGTTTCATTTATTTCTTTAGACTTTCCTTGACTGTGAAGCTCTGACAGCTAAAGTTCAAAGGCAATTATGTGTTCAAAGAAATTACTTAGCTGGGAATATTCGAACAGAACTCGATGGATTTAATAATTCTGGTAGATAGTATAAAAGCTTTGAAATGCTAGTTTTTATGTAAATAATTGCACAGAAACATGTTTCTTTTGCAATAAATTATTCAGAGTTCTGTTTTTATCTATTTCCAAATAGTCTTGTTCAGTTTTTGATGAAACTCACAATATACAAATTTTCTAAGGAAAATGGAAACAGGAAGCCTTCTGAAGATACAATAATATGATTACCTTTACTTTCAAACCCTGAAGGTAGGCTCCTGCAAGTTAGGCTAGAATGTAAATTTTAGTGAGGATTCTATTAGAAATGCAAAGGCAACAGTCACTTTCAAAATGACAGACCCACAGTGAGTAAAAGAAGATAATGAGTCTGGCTGAGCTGGCATTATTGAAACAGGGCTCTGATTTGCTGCTCAACAGTTGTCTTTGCAGGCTTCAATTATTGGAATAGTTGGTGTAGTGTCGCTTTACAATATAACTAGTATAACTTGAAAAGACATTATATATAGACTATAAGTGTGTGTATTTCTATGTGTGCACGCATGGGCATGCATGCACTATGAAAAACTTTGAAAGTCATTCAAAGGAAAAGTTCCTGGCCTCATCATGAAGTGGATGATCCAAGTTGAACAATGCTGATTGCACAGGTTGTAGGTCATTAATATTAGACTATTTAACCATAAACATGCTTGCATTCCAATTACAGATAGGGCCTACTATGCTTCAGAATTGATGTACCGGAGTCTCTCTTTTGGCAGATTTTAGATATCAGTTTCTGTTATATATTCAGATCACATTTAGTCAGAAAATCAAAATCGAAAGAAATATAAATGACTACCATAGCCTCATTCATTTTTTTAAGATAAAAATAGACTAATGAAACTATAGAGCATGGTTGAGAAAGTATTATTTAAGCCTATAAGATCTAGATTCAAACTGCTGGGTTTGAATCTCAACCCTATTAATCACTAGCAATGTGATCCTTGGTAGGTTACTTAATCTCTGTACCCATGGTGTCTATACTTGCAAACTGAAAATCATAACTTCATGCATAGAGGTCCATCTCTTGGCACTATATCTGGAACACTACTTAATAAATGTTGGCTGTTATTATAATAATAAAATACCAGTGTATTTCTGGATAACTACCAAAAGTTTTCACACAAGACTAGACTGTAAGTTTCTCAATTATAAGAACCGCTGTGATTTTTTGTTTTTTTACTTCTGGATCCTCAGTAACCAAGAAAATGTCTCTTACAGCAGTCACATAAAGAGCTTAACTGAATTGATATGACTCATTAGAGAAACCGATACTGAGTCCACCATGGCCATAGCTTCAGTTTACTTTGATTAGACCATTTATTTTATTCTCTTTTACTGTCTTCTGCTTCTACTTTAGCTAATGGTAACAACAGAGTGTGCCACATTGACCTTTCTCCTCCTTGGAGCTCAATCTGTTGTTTATTTTCTGCTTCTACTTCAGTTAGTGATAGTAGAGTTATTTTCCTGAATTGACCGTTTGGTTCTTTGGGGCTAAAGCTTTCATTTATTCATTTCTAATGGTGGCCAAGGGGGCATGACTGAAATGGTCAAACAAAAAAAGCTCTAAGGCAGTAAGCAGAGAAGTGTTTGCTGGTGATAGAAGGCATGTGATTGGCAAAAAGGAAAAAAAGACTGAGAAACTCAGAAGAGATAAAGGTTAGTAACTGAAGAACAAAAGTAAGTGAAAGTATTTGATAAAATTCAAAATAAATCTCTAATTTATATATATATATATCTTATATGGGTCCTTCCCTGGTGGCTCAGCAGTAAAGAATCTGCCTGCAATTCAGGAGACCGGGGTTTGATCCCTGGGTCAGGAAGATACCTTGGAGAAGGAAATGGCAACCCACTCCAGTATTCTTGCTTAGGAAATCTGATGGATAGAGAAGTCTGATGGGCTACAGTCCATGGGGTTACAAAGAATTAGACACGACTGAGAAGCTGAGCACAAACAAAACATACATAGGATGTATGCATCGCTTTAGTGAAATAGGAGTTACTAACCAACTTTGGGCTTCTCTGGTAGCTCAGCTGGTAAAGAATCTGCCTGTAATGCAGGACACCCTGGTTTGATTCCTGGGTTGGGAAGATACCCTGGAGAAGGGCATGGTATTCTTGCCTGGAGAATCCCCATGGACAGAAGAACCTGGCAGGCTCCAGTCCATAGGGTCACAAAGAGCTGGACATGACTAAGTGATCAAGCACAAATGAGCTTCCACCCTTGTGGGTCTGCTTTAAAGTCTTATCTTTAAAACGATCTTCACCAGAGTTGTTTCACAGAAAAATTGACCTGTGCTCTTAGAGATTTCTATAAAATTCCCAAAGATTCAGCAAAGTATTCCAGGCAAATTCAACCTGGGGGAGTTGGGTTAGCAAGACACCTCAGTTCTCCCCAACTCCTCAGGGGACATATACGAAAGTTAGTTGTGATAAATGGTGCTCTGCTGTCCAGGATGAGTTCCTTTTAGTTCTCAGATTACCTATCCTCTGATACCCTTGAACATCAATCTGTAAAACTACTGTTAGTGCCTATTACTTGGAAAACCGCCTTTATCAAGCCACTTCACCTACCTCATCCAGGTTCCAGCTACAAGCCTTATTGTGTTACATTGTTTGGATGAAGCACAAGCTGGAATCAAGGTTTCCAGGAGAAATAATAATCTCAGATATGTAGATGACACCACACGTATGACAGAAAGTGAAGAAGAACTAACAAGCCTCTTGATGAAAGTGAAGGAGGAGAGTGAAAAAGTTGGCTTAAAGCTCAACATTCAGAAAACAAAGATCATGGCATCTGGTCCCACCACTTCATGGGAAATAGATGGAGAAACAGTGGAAACAGTGAGATATTTTATTTATTTGGGCTCCAAAATCACTGCAGATGGTGATTGCAGCCATGAAATTAAAAGATGCTCGTTCCTTGGAAGAAAAGTTATGGTCAAACTAGACAGCATATTAAAAAAGCAGAGATATTACTTTGCCAACAAAGATCTGACTAGTCAAAGCTATAGTTTTTCTAGTAGTCATGTATGGATGTGAATGTTGAACTATAAAGAAAGCTGAGTGCTATAGAATTGATGTTTTGGAACTGTGGTGTTGGAAAAGACTCTTGAGAGTCCCTTGAACTGCAAGGAGATCCAACCAGTCCATCTTGAAGGAAATCAGTCTTGAATATTCATTAGAAGGACTGATGCTGCAGCTGAAACTCCAATACTTTGACTACCTGATGCAAAGAACTGACTCATTTGAAAAAACCCTGAGGCTGAGAAAGATTGAAAATGGGATGAGAAGGGGACAACAAAGGATGAGATGGTTGGATGGCATCACCAACACAAGGGACATGAGTTTGAGTAAACTCCGGGAGTTGGTGATGGACAGGGAAGCCTGGCATGCTGCAGTCCGTGGGGTCACAAAGAGTCAGACATGACTGAGTAGCTGAACTGAACTATACTGTTCACAGCTGATTAAGACATTGTAAAGATTAGATCATACTTATGTGCCAGCATATTACGTACCCATAAGAATGCACAACCCACTGATATGTACCATATGTGCCAGGCCAAGGAAGAAATAAATTCAGACACAGTCATGACCTTACTACTTGCTTACTGAATGTGAGTTCCATGAGAGCAGGCACATTCAGCACAAAATCACTAGCAACCTTGAAGCTTAACACACTGCCTGAAATACAAAATGTATTTTGATTACTTGCTGGATGAATGGTTTTAATATAATACAGCATAGCTTTCTAAGCCAAAAGCAAACAGCATTGTTAGTAGGGGAAGGAAAAAGAAAAAACCCACCTAGGGGGACTTCCAATTCAAATGAGAAATAATACATAATGGCTAACTATTGATACTCTATATATCTATTTTTATGCAAGTTTGAGGCCAGTGTTTCTCAAAGTGAAGCCCAAGAACAATTTTGCCAAAGGCTACCCGGGTTACTACTTAAAATTCCATATTTCTGAGACTCTGTGCACCCCTGACTTCTAGAACACACATACATATCAGTTTCAGTTTAAATGCTCAGTCGTGTCTGATTCTTTGTGACCCCATGAACTGCAGCACGCCAGGCCTCCCTAAAAATCACCAACTGATGGAGTCTACCCAAACCCATGTCCATTGAGTCAGTGATGCCATCCAACCGTCTCATCCTTTGTCGTCCCCTTCTCCTCCTGCCCTCAATCTTTCTCAACATCAGGGTCTTCTCAGATGAGTCAGCTCTTCACATCAGGTGGCCAAAGTATTGGAGTTTCAGCTTCAACATCAGTCCTTCCAATGAACACCCAGGACTGATCACCTTAAGGATGGACTGGTTGGATCTCCTTGCAGTCCAAGGGACTCTCAAGAGTCTTCTCCAACACCACAGTTCAAAACCATCAATTCTTCAGTGCTCAGCTTTCTTTATAGTCCAACTCTCACATCCATACATGACTCCTGGAAAAACTATAGTCTTGACTAGACAGACCTTTGTTGACAAAGTATTGTCTCTGCTTTTTAACATGCTCTCTAGGTTGGTCATAACTTTTCTTCTAAGGAGTAAGCGTCTTTTAATTTCACGGCTGCAGTCACCATCTGCAGGAATTTTGGAGACCCCAAAAATAAAGTCTGACACTGTTTCCACTGTTTTCCCATCTATTTGCCATGAAGTGATGGGACCGGATGCCATGATCTTCATTTTCTGAATGTTGAGCTTTAAGCCAACTTTTTCACTCTCCTCTTTCACTTTCATCAAGAGGCTCTTTCGTTCTTCTCACTCTCTGCTACAAGGGTGGTGTCATCTGCATATCTGAGGTTATTGATATTTCTCCCGTACACATACATATGCATAGAATATACACATATACACACATTAACAACTCACCTCTAACCCAAATCCTTTCAGAAGTCATACTGTATGCAACACACATATTTCTCTCAGAATTTTTTGACTTTTCTCCAATATTGAGTCAACACTTGTACATACAGCTCTACCTTTAAGTCCTTTACTTGTACTTCTTTTTGCTTTTGAACATTTAGATACAGCAAGTAGGATTTGATGCTTTAAGTATCTTAACCAGACTGGTTGTTTTACTTGTTCAAACTTTGTTTAGTTTACTCAATTCAATATTGTTTCAAAAATTTAAATGTGAATTTCTGTTCCATACTATGAAAGTGTTTCCCAAAACCTTAGTAAATTCCTGACTCATGATATTCTACTTAGTAATGAGTTTCTCTCCTTTAAAACGATTGATTTGTATTCTGATAAACACTATCAACACTGCAATTATTTCTCCCCAACCGTCAACTTCCCTTAATCAGAATTTTACTAAAAACAGCTTTATCCTGCTGGGGATAATCAGAAAAAGTGGTGATAGGGGAATTAATAAAGAAAAGAACAGTAAAAGCAGATGGCAGAGCGAGAGTACAGATTTTTACCCTACATCTTCAGAAGAGCAAAAGGCATTTGGGGTACAGCCAGTATGGACAGGCCTTCCTGTGGCTGTAAGGAGGAGAAGAGTAGAGGTGTGTTCATGATGTTTAAAGAGCATCTCTCTTTGCAGCTATTTCTCTAGGACCCTAAGGGAATAACAGGTGTAAATCAACCACTGTGAGATATAAAATTAAAGGTATGAACAGAATCTGACCAGGAGGAGTAAACTCAATATGCATGTTGTTTACATGGAAATTTTGAGAAGATTCTAGCAAATGATAAGTGATAGGTACACAGAAAATAATTACAGGAAAGGTGTAAAATTAAAACATATATAGTTTTCTTTTCATATATTAATCACCTAATATTTTGTCNAACATATATAGTTTTCTTTTCATATATTAATCATCTAATATTTTGTCCAAAATGCTTTATTTCAGAAAATATCAATCTTAAAAAAAAAAGTTTCTGTTTTCTGAGAGCTATCAAGAAGATTTCATTTAAGCTCAAACATCAGGGAAAGTTAGCTGAAAGATCTGGAAAAACAATGTTTCTGGCGGAGGAAAAAGCTAGTTCAATATCCTAAAGCAAGACTGAACCCAAGATGTTTGAGGAAGAATAACAAAAGACCACTTTGCTGGAGAAAAGTAAATCAGCAGTAGAGATTGAGTGATGGTATCTGAAAAGGGTTCCTGGGGCAGATCACAATAGGGAGTTTGAGTGATATTCTAAGTAAATGAGTAGCTTGAAATGGTTTTAGGCTGAGAGCTGGTATGATGTGACTTATGGCTCAGCGGTAAAGAATCTGCTTGTGATGCAGGAGACAGGGCTTTGATCCCTGGGTGGGGAAGGTCCCCTGGAGGAGGGCATGGCAACCTACTCCAGGCAACTTAATTTTGCTGGAGAATCCCATGGACAGAGGCGCCTAGTGAGCTTTGGTCCATGGGGTCTCCAAGAGTCAGACAAGACTAAAGAGACTAAGCACAGCCGAACAAATGTTCTTAATAGATGTTTTTGCTCCATGGAGAACAGAGTACAGAGGAGCAGCAGTGGAAGCTAAAAGAGACAGTAAGAGACTCTCACACATTTATCAGCAAGAAGCAATGTTGGCCTGGATTTCCGTGATAATAGCAGATGGAAGTAGGAGGAAGTGCTGGGAAGAGTTGACTGGATTTGCTAAAATTCTCAGTATAAGTGGAAAACCAGCACTTTTCCCCCCTAATAAACATTACCTATATAAATATTTTAAAGCAACACTGTTCATAAACCATCAGTGCGACACTAATGTACTTCAGGAAGGCTGCCAATAAAAAGCTATATGAATAGGGTATACTAAGCATTTGAATCTTAAAACACCACAGAAAAAGGGAAAGCACATTGTTTCTCACGCTGCATTATTACTGTAGCCTTTCCAGTTACTTGATTTTGTGCTTTGCCTCACTAATTGCTGCTGTGGCTGCTGCTAAGTCGCTTCAGTCGTGTCCGGCTCTGTGCAATCCCATAGACGGCAGCCCACCAGGCTCCCCCGTCCCTGGGATTCTCCAGGCAAGAACCCTGGAGTGGGTTGCCATTTCCTTCTCCAGTGCATGAAAGTGCAAAGGGAAAGTGAAGTCGCTCAGTCATGTCCGACCCTTAGCGACCTCATGGACTGTGACCCACCAGGCTCCTCTGTCCATGGGATTTTCCAGGCAAGAGTACTGGAGTGGAGTGCCATTGCCTTCTCCGGCCTCACTAATTATATATTGTCAACTGTGAAATAGTATCTGTACCAATTATTACTGAAGCTATGAACACCAATATGCCATGTAAAAGGAGGCAAAATTCTTGCTTTTTTTTTTCCATTAAAAAAGTGAGATTCTTGCTAATAAAAAAAAGTTAAAATGACTTAAATTGAATGAAACTAAAAGTAAAGTATTTAGAAGTAGTTTCTGGCTGACTATAGTTTTTAAGTACCACAACATATGAAATCAATATGTAGATGCTGGCCAGAATATGCACCTAAAAATTGCAAAACAAAATAGATAGATTAATATCATTTAGGCATGCATTTAAATTAAAACTTTAGACTATAAAAATAAATTCTATTGTTACTATTTAATTTTTATATACAAATATTGTAAAACAAATATAGTAGCAAATGCTACAATAAAATTTAAAAGAAGCAAATATTAGATTATTAGTTTAAAATGTCCACAATACACATCCCTACATTTTTGACCTATGAAACTTAAATTACATGAGCTAGAGGTTGTCTTTTCTTTTTTAATCATATTATTCAAAATCTGAATTAATCTGGATTTATAAACCAGGAAATGAATCAGTTATCCTTCAATTAAAAAAAATAATTTCAGAAAAAGGTTAATACAACTATGGTGGAACACAGCATACTGCATAAAACTCTTTTTCTGAGCCCTGGAATTAGTCCTTGTTTTGTAGCTTGAGATTTACACAGGTCTTCTTCAAGTTGCAAGAGCATGGAAAGAAGTAAAGGGACATAAGAAGCAGAATGTGATTCCTTTTACTACAGTAGCTAAGAGTAGGATTCTGCCTGGTTTGAATCCTGAGTCTATCACTTACTACCTATGCACTTGTCATCAAGTTACATCTTTTATATCTGTTTTCTCATCTGCAAAGTGGGGATTATAGCATGTCTTATTTTATAATGAAGAGAGGATGAACTGAGTTAACACATGTAAAGTACTTAGAATGAGATAAATGCTCAGTATTGTTTACTATTAATTATGTGACAGACACTTCACACATAATATTGATTGAATAATGAAGTAAGACTCTTTAGAAAATTTCTCAAAACTGGCACTAGTAACATTTGGGGGTCAGATAATTCTTTACAGCAGGGAGTTGTCCATTGAATTACAGGATGTTTAGCAGCACTTCGGGCTTTTACCTACTAGATGTGAGTATTGTCCCCCTGAAACGTGTGACAATCACAAATGCCTCTAAACATTGACAAATATCCCCTGGCAATATCTCCCTTATTAAGAACTACTGAATTTAAAGTAACCATTCAGAGATCACATCCAACATTTGGGTGACTTTGCCTAGCATTATTGATAAGCAGAAGCAGAAGATTTTAGAGTTGGTTTTGCTGCTTCCGGTTAGGGAAGAAGAGATTTCCAGTTTGGCAAAACCTGCACATATGTGAATAATCCACGGTATTATCAAAACACTGATATTTTGCATTCACTATCTTAAAAAAATAGGAAAAAATAGTTGAAGTTATTGGTAGTATCCTATTCACTTAGGTGGTATTTGTAAATTTAGGGTCTGACTCACTCAGGCCAGATGCAGCCCGGCCACCAGATTACTGAGACATTACACACATTTCCCTTGGTTATTAAATTAGCCAAAGATTCTCAGCTAAAAACAGAGGAAAAGAAGTACAGCATAGTAAATACTGAACTATATTGCTCTTGTTCTTTACTATTATCCTGTTTTGAATGAATTAGGAATCTGACATTAATATGACTTGCTAAAGTAAGGAGGTAAAAGGAGACTGAGGGCAAAATGACAAGAAGTAAAGAACTTTGAGAGGAAGATGGGAAAAGGCTTGGGGCTTCCCAAGTGGTGCTAGCAGTAAAGAACTCACCTGCCAGTGCAGGAGACATAAGAAATGTGAGTTTGATTCTTGGGTTGGGAGGATCCCCTAGAGGAGGGCATGGCAACCCACTCCAGTATTTTTGCCTGGAGAATATCATGGACAGAGGAACCTGGCAGGCTATGGTCTATAGGATCACAAAGAGTTGGACACAATTGAAACACGCAGCACACTTAGGAAAAGGCCTACAGGAAAGGAAGTGAGAAGATAAATCATTCCCAAAGACTTTGTCTCTAGTGAGGTGGTCACAGCAAGTCTGAGCTTCTCAGAATCTCGGTCATAGCTAAAGGAATGAATCAGTATGTACTCTGATCTCTGCTCAAGAAAGCAACCCACCTTACCTCTGGGGAAGGAAATAGCTACAGACTTTGATACCAGAGGGATGATCTTTTTTCTTGGAACCCACCAAAAAAAGATTCCTCACATCCAAACACAAAGGAGAAGATGGTAGGATGCAAAAAGATGGTAGGATGGGAACAATCACTTTAAAAATCAGTCCTCATACCTACCAGAGAATCTGGGAGGCACAGTGTGTGGCATAAGTCCTGTTGGAGGAGGTTGCCATTAGCCCCACCACAGAACTTCCAGGTGAGTGACCCATGAACTGGAGAACAATTATACAATAATAGTTCTCACACTGTTGCAAAATTTCTTGGCTCCACATCAGACCTCCCAAACTGGGGATCTGGCAAAGGGACTGGGAATCTCCAGAGATCCGACTTTGTAGGTCAGTGGGATTTGATCACAAAACTTTCACAGGTATGGGGAAACACAGACTCTTGGAGGGTACAGATAAACCTTGTGTGCACTGGGATCCAGGGGAAAATAGCAATGATCCCACAAGAGAATGAACTAGACTTACCTGTGTGTGCTTGGGAGTCTCTAGTGGAAGCATGGTCAATAGTGGCCTGCCACGGGGTCAGGGGCACTGGCCAGCAGTCCTGGGAGACGCAGTGTGCTGGCATAAGTCCTCTTGGAGGCGGTTGCCATTACCCCTACCATAGAGTCTATAACCCTGCTACAGAGATTGCAGACTTTAGGGCTAGGCTGCCTCAGACCAAACTACAGGGGAGGAGCACAGCTGCACCCACCAGTAGAAAATCAGATTAAAGATTTATGCAGCATGGCCCTGCCCATCAGAACAAGAGCCTGTTTTCCCCACAGCCAGTCATTCACATCAGGAAGCTCTCACAAGCCTCTTATCTTCATCCATCATAGGGCAGACAGAATGATAATGGCAATCACAGAAAGCTAAACAGATTGATCACATGGATCACAGCCTTGTCTAATTCAATGAAATTATGAGCCATGCCAGGTAGGGCCACCAGAGATGGATACATCATGGTAGAGAGTTCTGACAAAACATGAGCCACTGGAGAAGGGAATGGAAAACCACTTTGGCATTCTTGCCTGGAGAAACCATGAACAGTACGAAAAAGCAAAAATATATGACATTGAAAGATGAACTCTCACATTGGTAGGTGTCCAATATGCTACTGGAGAAGAGCAGAGAAATAGATCCAGAAGGTATGAAGAGGCTGAGCCAAAGCAGAAATGACACCCAGTTGTCTATGTGTCTAGTGGCAAAAGTAAAATCCAATGCTGTAAAGAACAATACTGCATATGAACCTAGAATATTAGGTGGATCAAGGTAAATTGGAAGTGTCAAATATGAGATGGGCAGAGACTCCTCTGTCCATGGAATTCTCCAGGCAAGAATACTGGAGTAGGTAGCCATTCCCTTTTCCAGGGTATCTTCCTGACCCAGGAATAAAACCTAGATCTACTGCACTGCAGTCAGATTCTTTACCATCTGAGCCACCAGAATTGGAAATGACTGAGAAACTAATATTTCCACTTTTTTCAATAGCACAAGCTATTCTACAAATACTGATGCTCTAAGTTTAACTCATAAAATATTATTTCCACTTTCTTAAAAAGTCCATCAGCAGATGAATGGATAAGAAAGGTGTGGCACATATACACAATGGAGTATTACTCAGCCATTAAAAAGAATACATTTGAATCAGTTCTAAGGAGATGGATGGAACTGGAGCCGATTATACAGAGTGAAGTAAGCCAGAAAGAAAAACACCAA
>SJYQ01004774.1:203027-225889 GCA_006410935.1 Redunca redunca | reverse complement strand
AAATAGGCTACAATGAAAAAGGAAAAAAAAAAAAAAAAATATATATATATATATATATATCTTCTCTAATATAAAGGAAATAAATATCTTAAGACCCAAAAACCATTTTTGGTACTTACCACATCTGTCTTTATTAATAAATATATAACCTTTATGAATAATAGATTACAAACTCATAATTCAAAATCTCTTATTTGTGGAACAAAGTATGGTGGTCTAAAAATTCAAGGTATTTAACTGTGTATACCTCCGTCTCTGCTGCAACTACTCCCAACCCTGGTTTGTACTAGGAGATCTGGATTGCCCCTAATTAACAGAGAATAGTTATTCAAAGTGGATCAGAGAATAATGATTTCAAAAACCCAGAAAGTCTTGATTTGAGACATTAGAAATTTGTAAAAGATGTCTTTTCTCCTTCCTGTCTAAATAATGGGTTCTAAACTGAGGATGGAAGCCTGAAACAGAATTTTGTTGGTTTTGTAAAAATTCAAGGCCTTTGTCAGCAATCACAAAAATGTATAATCTTCACTTGGAACAAGATTCCTTCCCTTTTACTGGGAAACTAAATGCAGTTTCTGCAAATATCCTGCAGAGTTGATAGATAACCAAAGCAAAGGATATAGGAATTGCTGCTGCTGCTGCTACTAAGTTGCTTCAGTTGTGTCCGACCCTGTGTGACCCATAGATGGCAGCCCACCAGGGTCCCCCGTCCCTGGGATTCTCAAGGCAAGAACACTGGAGTGGGTTGCCATTTCCTTCTCCAATGCATGAAAGTGAAAAGTGGAAGTGAAGTCGCTCAGTCGTGTCCAACTCTTTGTGACCCCATGGACTGTAGCCCACCAGGCTCCTCTGTCCATGGGATTTTCCAGGCAAGAGTACTGGAGTGGGGTGCCATTGCCTTCTCCAATAGGAATTGCTAGCTAGGAGAACAACACAAATCATTAAACATCAAACCAAGAATACTCAGCTAAGATGACAAACAAAATCATCTGTAGGTTATGTCATGAATGCACACATTATTTCTCAGACCAGACAAAGGGGGAAATGTTATGACTCTAACCACTGCTTTAATGTAGAATATCCTAATCCAGTCATCCTCATACATCTCGTTTTTGCTTTCAGCAAACTCCTCACTGATCCATAAAATAAGCTTACTGTCTTTTGCCTTGAACAAAAAACAATTTTCAAAATGTATGACATTGAAGACAAAAATAACAACAACAACAACAAAACCACACACACACACACACACACACACACACACCCTCTAAAGTTTGACAACATCTCTCTGCTTTAACATGCGTTTTTAGTTATCATTTGCTTCTTGTTCAAGTTTCTCTGCATACCAGCTACATGGCTATGCTCTCAAAAGACATATTGAAAAGTGTCTGAAGTAATGACCTGAAATAAGAGACCTGACAGAGTAAGGTTGTGGTGTGAGTAAAAAGTAAATGGAAAAATGAATATATTTGTATAACAATTTTTAATTTGCAAAATCCTATACACATATGCCAATTAAATGTTCTAGGAACTTTGCCAGCCTGGAGAGTAATATCTTCTCACTGAATAGCTAAAGAAATACAGGCATGTCTAATTCCCAGGTGGCACTAGGGGTAAAGAACCTGCCTCCCTGTGCAGTAGACTTAAGAAGTCACAGAGTAGGATACTGAAGCAGCTTAGCATGGACTCGCAGGTGGTGCTAGTGGCAAAACAAATCTGCCTGCCAACGCAGAAGAACATGAAAGACACCAGTTTGAGACCTGGGGCAGGAAAATCCCCTGGAGGGGCAAATGATACCCTACTCCAGAATTCTTGCTGGGAGAACCCTATGGATAGAAGTGCCTGATGGGTCCTCTGCCCATGGGGGTCTCAAAGTAGTCAGACACAACTGAACATCTGAGTACAATAGGTTAAATGAATGTAACTTGGGTAAATTTATTTTCAGGTTTTCAAAGGTCTGGTTGAATGTGCATCAAAAAACTGCACTCTTAACAACCAAATCAAAAACCCTCCTTACTCTTCCTATAGCTCAGAACTGATAAGCAATAGGAAGAGAAGTGGTCAATTCTGCCACATTTCCTTGCTTATCCAGCACTTTTGCTTGTTATTTATGGATTCCGAGGATTATAGCAGGAATAACAGGAAGATTACTGCAGAAAGAATGAAAAGTTGGAAGGCTTGTTAAATAATATGATCTTTGCTTTCTTAAGAGGCAGACTCCCAGTGCTGGTTTTGTCAGAGCACATTTGTGCATTCTTTGGAACTCAGTGCTTATTTATTCTTTAACCTAGACAATTTGTTCTCTAGCTGACTTCTTACAACCATTTGCCACAGGATACAAGCAGAGGAAACAAGCTTCTTACATCTACAGCATCTGCTTGACCTATACAATATTCACTCATCCAAAATGCACAAGAGCTATCTGACAGCTTTTATCTTTCCTGGCCCTGCCATCACAAACTGTTTTAATAGCCTTCAGAATTTTGAAAGCAAGAAAAAGTTAACAGGACTGATCTGAGAAATGAGAAAACATTTTGCATATCTCCTATGAAAATTATAAATTATAGACAGAAATAAGCAGATCAATTATAAAAGGAGTTAATATCAATCATCAGATGACATTAAATTATTGGGAATGATAGGCAATAGAATAAATATGTATAAAAATTCAACATAATCTCAGTTTAAAACAAGAGCCTAAACAAACTTGAGGAAGTTTAACAATGAAATGGGAAGGACTCAAGTGGAAAACTAGGAACAAAGGTATACATGTGTTATTAAGGTACAAATATTAATACAACGGGGGTCAACAGTTTGAAGTAAGTGCTTAAAAAAAGCTTTCATATTGTGACTTTCTGCTAGTATAAGGAAATAAATAGTGAGAACAATCTTATTATATTTTATAGTTGCATCCAGTCTTGTGAAACATTTTAATGAAATACTGCTATGGATTTCATTACAAAAAGTTTTGCTGATCCCTGCTCTAGTGAATTCTCTTGTAGCCACCCTGAAAGATAATTCTATAGATCTGTGGCTAGTAACTATTTACAGGCAACTGCTTTGAAGGTTTAAGTTAGGGCAGTTTGGAAGCAGTGGGGGAAAAAGGTAATGCTGGGCTTTGAATTTTATGGATGCTATATTCTTTATTTTTAAATTAAATTTACTTTTTAAATGCCATATTTTTGGCTGCTGTGTTTAAACAGCCTTCTCATCCTTTTGTCTAGTGGAAAGCTATTAAAATTTTACTCAGGTTGTTCTTAGATTCTTCATAAAATTGATAACTTTACAGTAAGTGTCTCAAAAAGAAATAGAATTTACTTTTAGATGCAAATGTTAGTTCTAATACTGTAGAAATATTCTGCTTGTAGTAACTATTTTACTTTTTATGGGTAATAGGACATTGGAAAGATTTAATATACGAACTACAAATAGACTTGTTCTTACTTTATCTTAAAAAAAAGTGTTTTCCACTCTGCACCATAAAACCTGAACTGTTTTTAAGTCTTGGTTGCTCTCAAAGATGAGATGCAATTATAGTAAAGGGTAATTTAGGGAGAAAAACAACTCTGAATTTTTAAAGAATGGATGCTGGCAATTGAATATCTACTGTTTATTCAAAGCTTATAGATCAGCAGCCAGATGTGGCAGAAAGTTGGCTGATTCTTCTTCATTTACAACAAAAACGATACTGTAGTTCATGAACAGAGGTTTGTTATACCAGTAATAAGTAAAAGGAAGATGAACGCCTTTGCATTTTATCCTCATGCAAATAAGCTATTTGCAGGTGGCTTTCAGACAGGAGGTAAAATATCATTAAAAAAAACTAGGTCAAGTTTTTCTATGCTTGAAAATTAATAGCCAGGAAAACCTCCTTAAAGTTTACTATGCTATTTACCAAGTAAATTGAACATCAAGTCATTTACCCTTGAAGACTTCAGTTGCTATGAAAATTCTTCCCCTCTTGATTTGATCAATATTTTAGGAAATTTTAAGTAATTCTAGATATATTTCTCTAATGTGTCAAATTGCTTCCACTTTCTTTAATTTAGAGAATCAAATCCTTAAAATGGCATTGAGCTTTTAATTTGAAATACCCTTCTTGAACCATACCTTGTCCCACCTATGTTCCCATTATATGGGTTATCCATTTTTAAAAAATTCCATGTTTATAAATGTTTATAAACACTGCTTATCATTTTGGCCCATATATTTGTTTATTAATCTATTCAATAAATAGAAATAGCATATTTTGAAAAACAAATACCTAGTCGTAACATTGTTCTAAAACAGGAAAGAATAAATTAAGGGAAGTTTATGTTGAAAGAAAACAAAAACACACATACAGGGACCAGCATCACAAGAGCTTTGCCAAATATCCAGCTGTGACATCTACTCTCCTGTGGCCTTAGGTATATCTCACCTCAGTTTTTCAACCTCTCTATCACTACTTGTAAAAGAATTTGCTAAGAGGCATTCTAGCTCTAAACACTCTGACTATAAAATTAAACATGCAACTTATGAAATGTGTTTTAATTTTATTTGAAACATTGTTTTGAAATATCAGTTAATCATTTAACAATACACTGTTGTCTAATTATATTCTGAGGCAATGTTGCATTCTAAATCTCTTTTCACTTCCCTGTCTTCCCCACGGCTCACATAAGCATGGAGGCTGTCAAAAGATATCAGTGTGTATTAATTCAAATTTTCTCGTTCATGAATCACTTCAGCAGGGAAAAGGACATTAAAGACATTTTTTATTGCATTGCTTCTTCCACTATACCCTGATTAACAATAAATTCAACTAAATCATGACAGTGCTGCTATTTTTAAGAAACTAAAGACATAAAACTACTATTAAACTCAGTGTGTCTTTTACCTCCAATGAAAATGGTCATGAGTCACCCCCCCAACCCTCTGGCCAGCCTTCTACAGGCATAGATTTTAAACCTTTTAACTGAGTTCTAGCATGATACATGAAAAATAGCTGTGGATGAGTCATTGGACCATTTTTTAACTATTCGCATTGCAATGAACAATTCAGCAAGTTACTAACACAGAATTCTGACCACAGAATTCAGTGAGATAAATTAAGTAAAAAATGATGTGCATCAATAAACATTTGCTAAATTGAAATTTGTAATTTTATAATTCTATGTCTTACAAATTTGAGAATCCTTTTCTACTCAGCATGTATTTATTGAGTTTGCAGGATATTTTTATAACGCCAAGATAAGAAAGAATAAGCAACAGTGATTGACAGACAGGGAACACTAAGATACAGAAGCAAGAGCAGATGTACTGATTAAAGAAATAAGATTGAGGTGCAAGGTGGTTAAAGCTTAAAAGAGAGCACAGAGGGGGATTCAAGAAAAAGAAATATATATTTCCCTCCAACTGCTTTCACCAGCAAGGGAATTAATAGCATATTCAATGATAAATATATTAATCTATCATTGAAAATTTATTAAATGATGACTTCTCAGGTTACAACAAAAATATCTAAAATAAAAAAACAAGAGGGGCTGCCCTAAAATGTGGTATCAAATTCCCTGCATGTTTGTCTGTCTCAACACTACATCAGATTTCAAGGCAATGTATTTCGGTAAATTAATCTTCTAGCAGAAACTTCTGGGGTATGGTATTTGGTGGAGTGTGGAAATCAAAGGGGATCAGGTAAGAAGGACAGCCAGGTTCTTTGATTTTAAGTTTAGACTACATTGGACTTAGGATCTTTGAAATTTTGGGAAGAAATAGATCATTCAACACTTCAAAAAAAAGTCTTGGTTATACAAAAGGTAGAAGCTGCAACTCACTTTTGAAGGGATGATATTCTTTTTAAAAAGTACCTTATAGATCATTTGTTTATGAAAAGGAATAGCAAAATAACAATTCTGGGCTAGGGAATTTCTTCATAATTAGGTATATGGTTGTGTGCCTTCAGAATGGATCTGCATCTCTGCAGATTGTTTCATTTTAGACAAACAAGATCTTGTTTGTTTGTTTTTTGTTCTATGACTAAATAAAGTGTTGGAGACCTAAACAATAGTGAAACATGCACAGCTTGTCTCTGTCCTTATAGAGTTTAAATGTCTAGTAAGAGATTTGGACATTAAGCAAAGAATTGCACAATTAATATTTAACCGTTCCTAGGGTAAATAGCAAGAGAGAAAATCAGTTTATTAGCTTTCGTTTTGATTTTACTTTTTAAACCAAATTTGTAGTAGGGAAATACTATTCAGTTCAGTTCAGTTCAGTCGCTCAGTCGTGTCTGACTCTGAGACCCCATGAACCGCAGCACGCCAGGCCTCCCTATCCATCACCAGCTCCCATTATCCAACTTTTATTGTACACCAGGTTGCCTGTTACCCACTTATCTCTTCTACCATTTAAAGTATTCTTGAACTGTAAGGGAGAAACTTGGCCACACCATCTTCCAGAATTTCTTGGCAACAGTTCCAGGAGAAATGATGCTAATGAGGAGCTCTCATCTGAGATGAGTAAGGCATAGATAAGAAGGTTAAGGCATTTTTCTAGTAATTTCCTGTTTCCTGACAGGCACCGGAAATCATTAGTAGTAACTTCCCTTCAGTTCTTGCATATCTGGTTTTATGAAAATAACATTTTTTTTTCCGTTTCTTCACTCACACAGATCTTCAATTCATTAGTTAAGATTCCAAGTCCCTACATTAAACACCCTATTTACTTGAAATATTTACAGTGGGATATTTTTCTGATATAACCTTGCCTATCTGATACATACACTTAGCTGTAAATGATTTCATACTCATATCTAAAGTACCTTGGAAAAATGAGTTTTTTTTTTTTTTTCTAGATTCAATGATAGAGAAAATAGAGTACTATCATTTAAAGAACATCTATGTGCCAGGATGAGCTTCCCAGGTGGTAAAGTGTAAAGAACCTACCTGCTAATGCAGGAGATGTAAGAGACATGGGTTTGATTCCTGGGTCGGGAAGATCCCCTGGAGGAGAACATGGCAACCCACTCCAGGATTCTTGCCGGGAGAATGCCATGGACAGAGGAGCCTGGCAGGCTATAGTCCGTAGGGTTGCATAGAATCCGACATGACTGATGCGACTTAGCAGGCATGCGTGCACATGCCAGGATATTTACATATGCTATTCATGTAACCCACACAGATGCACTAACACAGCAATAAAGCCTACATTAAATAATTATCATTAAACTGAGGTTGAGAAAGGAAGATAAACTAAGCTTACCAATAGAGAACTCAAGAATTAAACTTCCATCTGTTCAACCACAGTGCCCTTTTTCTTTTCCATAAGAGGCTCTTTTCTCTCCTGCTTCTAATTTTCATATCAAAATCTGTCAATTTTGTTATAGGTAGTGACTTCTTAACTTCCATTTAGTAATCCCCTGGATTACAGTTTCATTTATTTCTGTTCAAGTGTTTGTTGACAGTCCAAATTTTACTGGCTAAGCTGATTTTATTTCAGTTTACCACTCTTGCCCACAGCTTGAGATTTTCTTTTATGGAGCTCTAAGCTGTGTTACACCTTTACTGTGTGCCTCTCCTCTTATCAGACATAAGTGGCTCGTGGCTCATGTCTGCCAAGTATACATGCCCACCTTAAAAATTCTCTCATTGAACCTATACACAAAGTCCTCATGTGTCTTCCTCCTTGAAATAATAGCATTCTGGGAATAAAATCTTTATATGTTCTAACAATGGTTTCAGCCTGTTTAGGTAACTGATTAACACTTTGCAACAAGGATAAAGTAGGAAAATATTTGCCTGGTAATTATCTCAAAATCACCTTCACTCAGAAAAGTTTACATGAATGAAAGCATATAATATAAAAGATGCAATGAAAAAGGCTGTCCTCATATCTTAATAATTACCCATTGCACCTCCAAAAAGGCAGGTTATACATTGCATAATTCTAAGGAACACCAGCCCCATAGACTAAGACATGAATAGCACAAGCAAAAATTGTGCTCTAGCATCATATCTGCCTTGCCCTCTTTGTAGTTATACATATAGTTGGTCCCTGCTCCCTTCAGTTCAGTTTAGTTCAGTTCAGTCGCTCAGTCGTGTCTGACTCTTTGCAACCCCATGAATCACAGCACGCCAGGCCTCCCTGTCCATCAACTCCCGGAGTTCACTCACACTCATGTCCATTGAGTCATTGATGCCATCCAGCCATCTCATCCTCCGTCATCCTCTTCTCCTCCTGCTCCCAATCCCTCCCAGCATCAAAGTCTTTTCCAATGAGTCAACTCTTTGCATGAGGTGGCCAAAGTACTGGAGCTTCAGCTTTAGCGTCATTCCTTCCAAAGAACATCCAGGACTGATGTCCATTAGGATGGACTGTTGGATCTCCTTGCAGTCCAAGGGACTCTCAAGAGTCTTCTCCAACACCACAGTTCAAAAGCATCAATTCTTCGGCGCTCAGCTTTCTTCACAGTCCAACTCTCACATCCATACATGACTGCTGGAAAAGCCACAGCCTTAACTAGACGGATCTTTGTTGGCAAAATAATATCTCTGCTTTTCAATAAGCTATCTAGGTTGGTTATAACTTTCCTTCCAAGGAGTAAGCCCAGTGACCAAATAAAAAGTATACTATTGATTTAATATTTTTTACAGCCTTATTTTCTAGGCATTTCCATTTTATATTCCTTCAGATAGAAGGATTTTATTCTATAGTATCACACCATATGTATTTCTCTGAAATTTGATTATTTTAATTTCATAAAATTTCAATTTTGGGAAGCACCTGACAAACTGACCTAAATTTATCTCCCTAAGCTTAAAGAGACTCTAAAATTAGGCACAAAAGCTTGTTATATCACTAAAATGTTAACCATTTATCTGTTATATATTCACCCCCTCCTAAAACGTTATGCATCTTTTATTTATTTAAGATGAGTGTGAGCTTAACTTGTGCCAGTGACAGCTTGAGGGCCTTGATTTAGTGTAGTGATTGGCATTTAATAGAATCATTTGATTTCCTTTCCTAGATTTAGGAAGCAAGTTTGGCATATTTTTGATCAGCACACTTTTATATGTTTAGCCACTTGCAAGGAGCATTCTTTTTCATATTGCATTGTATGTCTTCACATGGCTACAGGAATCTATATTTAATGTGCTAGAATGTATATAGCTTTCTTTTTCTTAGGTCAAGGAAAGACTCCTTCTCTGCTGTTTCCTTGGAGATTTTTCTCATCTGGCAGTTGTCTACTCTGTGACCTGGATTCCATCTTTTCATATCTCATGGGGATTTTCACTTCAGTATTCATTTTCTCTGAGTCAAGGACCTTGATCTTTCACTTGTCAATTGTCTTTTGTGTTGTGTGTGTGTGTGGTGTTCTGTTCTGTTTGTTTTTATTGTCTTTAACCTTATACATTTACAACAGTACAACTAAAAATTTACTCGTCTTTTATTTGCTCTTCATACGCCAAGGGCTTCCCTGATAGCTGAGTTGGTAAAGAATCTACCTGCAATGCGGGAGACCAGGTTCGATCTCTGGGTTATGAAGATCCCCTGGAGAAGGGAAAGGGTACCCACTCCAGTATTCTGGCCTAGAAAATTGACTATATAGTCCATGGGGTTGCAAAGAGTTGGACATGACTGAGCAACTTTCAGTTTCACTTCACTTTCATACATCAAACCATGCAGGAACTGAATATAAGCAGATTTCCATTTGTAGGCGGTAGGACTAAAATTCTGTTTAGATGTCTCTTTGTAGGCAGTAGTCCTAAAATTTTGTTAAGAGTAAAAAACAGGAAATCTATTCATGAGCCTCATAGCATTATTTACTCCTGAATGCCCAAAGTCTTGGGAGTAAACTATATGTTTCTATTTAATGAACTTGCACGTATATACAACTAGATTTTTTTTTAAGGCAATTTAAGAGACAGTGGTAGATGAAATACTTTAAACTAGATCACTTTCCAAAAACTATCATTATTATTTCTGTTATTAAAATAGCTCTTTTGTAATCCATTTTACTCTAATTATTAAAGTTGAATAAAGCTAAAGCTTCTCTTTATTTTCTGATTTTCCTTATGAACATATTCCTAACACATATCTAATACAGTTCCTATGAAATTAAACCAAAAAATATTGCTGCATGTCTGTATGCTTCTTATTTTTATAGAATATTAATCTTAATTACTTCCCTACACTTTTCCTTCAGCTAAGTCTTAAACCCCATGTACTTTGTGTCACTTCCAGGATGGTTTTATCTAACCTTACTTTCTTAGCCTTTCCTTAAAATCCTTTCATGCGTTTCTTCGCTCCATCTAACAAAAGTAAATTTCATATTTCTTCACGTGCCTACTTTCATTATCAAGAAGTTGAATTCCAGTTTCTTTAGTGGTTTTTACAAAAAAAATTTTTTTACTACTTTAAACTTTCATACCGCGTATAATCTGAACACCATATATCTTCCCTGTTTTGCAAATCTGTTTCCTTGTGACCCATAATAAAGAAAGCATTTTCTTACCTGGATTAAATGAGGAGCCTTCATTTGTTTTTCTCTGATTCTTCTTAGACTCTTCCTCTACTTCTTTTTAGTTTATTTATTTCCATAAATAAAGTAGAGGAAGAGTTTATTTCCATAAATAAACTAGGATATAAAGCACTAGGTATAATGGTACACATATCAGTGTTCAGCTCTTTTCTAGCTGTATTGTTCTAGAAAAGTTGCCTGTTATAAAGGGTTTGACTGTAATATGGCAGGATGTGTGTGCGGCCACTGGACTGAGACTGTTAGTGCGCATCCCAGGTTTGCGCTGGATCATCATGAGACCATTAGCCACCTGGGTTAGAGGTTCCCCTGGCAAATACTTGGGCTCACAGTGGTCCTCATGGCAGAGAGTGTGGTGAAAGGTAGATCACAGGTTCCGGCTGCCCAAGTGAGCTGGGGGCTCGGGGACAGACTGAGGGCTATGTCCTGAAGAGCTTCAGAGGCCTCCCCACAGCTGCCCTGTTGGCCAGTGATTGAACCCATGTGTCTCTCATCTCCTGCATGGGCAGGCAGACTCTTTACCACTGTACCCCCTGTGGGTTAACTGTGCATCTATACACTAAGTTAATTATGAGATGTGATATCTGAGAGGGAGGAAATAGAAGAGGGCAGAGAAGAAGCCAGATTCTGGAGTGTCCATTAGTCATGACTTAATGGTTAATCATTTTATTACTTTATAAGCAACTTGTAGTGCATTTTTCTCAAAAAGTCTAGCAACCTTCTTATATGTAATGATCATACTGTCAGTTAACTAAATTAACTCAGTTTATTTCTTCCTTTTTTTTCCCCCCAAAAGGAATCATTTCACTTTTGTTTAAGAGACGTGAAGAAGAAAATGTATATGCATATGTTCGGGTCAAGCCCTGGTTTGATGAAAGGAAGTTGTCTGTAAAGCAAAGGGATAAGAACATCACCAGGACAAAGATAATCAACATAGAAATGCCCACCACACCTCAACAGAAAATCCAAGTCTAGGCCAGTTATTTGGCAAACTCAATTTTTGTACCTCTTTAACTGATCATTAAATGGATGTTTAGTTTCTCTGAAACAATGCAAAATTCTTCAGCATCTGGAGACATATGTCTTATTAATATTTTTCCTCTCAGGGCTTTACTCACACTGTGAAAAGACTCTTGGTCATTTGTGAATTTGACTAATAACAACTTTGAAACCTGCCCCTTCCCCTTTTCTCTCTGCTCATATGTCATTCAGTTCAGTTCAGTGACTCAGTTGTGTCCCACTTTTTGCAACCCCATGAACTGCAGCACACCAGGCTTTCCTATCCATCACCAGCTCTCAGAGCTTTCTCAGACTCGTGTCTATTGAGTTGGTGATGCCATCCAACCATCTGATCCTCTGCCATCCCCTTCTTCTCCTGCCTTCAATCTTTCCCATCATCAGAATGAGTCAGTGAGTCAGTTCTTCACATGAGGTGGCCAAAGTATTGGAGCTTCAGCTTTATCATGAGTCTTTCTGATGAAAATTCAGGACTGATTTCCTTTAGGATTGACTAGTTGGATCTCCTTGCAGTCCAAACAACTCTCAAGAATCTTCTCCAACACCAAAGTTCAAAAGCATCAATTCTTCATCAGTAAGCTTTCTTTATGGTCTAGCTCTCATATCCATACACAACTACTGGAAAAACCATAGCTTTAACTAGACAGACTTTAGCTGGCAAAATGATGTCTCTGCTTTTTAATATTCTGTTTAGGTTAGTCACAGTTTTTCTTCCAAGGAGCAAGTGTCTTTTAATTTCATGGCTTCACTGACCATCTGCAGTGATTTTGGAGCCCCCCAGAATAAAGTCTGTCACTGTTTCCACTGTTCTCCATCTCTTTGCCATGAAGTGATGGGACCAGATGCCATGGTATTAGCTTTTTGAAATTTGAGTTTTAAGCCAATTTCTTCACTCTCCTCTTTCACTTTCATCAAGAGGCTCTTTAGTTCCTTTTCTCTTTCTACCATAAGGGTGGTTTCATCTGTTTATCTGAGGTTACTGATATTCTTCCTGGCAATCTTGATTCCAGCTCATGCTTCATCCAGCCCAACATTTCACATGAAATACTCTACATATAAGTTAAATAAGCAGGGTGACAATATACAGCCTTGATGTATTCCTTTCCCACTTTGGAACCAGTCCATTGTTCCATGTCCCATTCTAACTATTGCTTCTTGATCTGCATACAGATTTCTCAAGAGGAAGGTATGATGGTCTGTTATTCCCATCTCTTGAAGAATTTTCCACAGTTTGTTGTGATGCACACAGTCAAAGGCTTTGGCATAGTCAATAAAGCAGCAGTAGATATTTTTCTGGAACTCTCTTGCTTTTTCTATGATCCAACAGATGTTGGCAATTTGATCTCTGGTTCCTCTGCCTTTTCTAAATCCAGCTTGGAAGTTCTGGAAGTTCTCAGTTCACATACTGTTGAAGCCTCTCTTGGAAAGTTTTGGGCATTGCTTTGCTAGTGTGTGAGATGAGTGCAATTGTGTGGTAGTTTGAATGTTCTTTGGAATTGTCTTTCTTTGGGATTGGAATGAAAACTGACCTTTCCAGTCCTGTGGCCACTGCTGAGTTTTCCAAATTTGCTGGCATTTGAGTGCAGCACTTTCATAGTATCATCTTTTAGGACTTGAAATAGCTCAGCTGGAATTTCATCACCTTCACTAGCTTTGTTCATAGTGATGCTTTCTAAGGCCCACTTGACTTCAGACTCCAGGATGTCTGGCTCTAGGTGAATGATCATACCATTGTGGCTATCTGGGTCATGAAGATCCTTTTGTATAGTTCTTCTGTGTATTCTTGTCACCTCTTCTTAATATCTTCTGCTTCTGTTAGGTCCATACCATTTCTGTCCTTTATTGTGCCCATCTTTGCATGACATATTCCCTTGGTCTCCAATTTTCTTGAAGAGATCTCTAGTCTTTCCCCATCTATTGTTTTCCTCTATTTCTTTGCACTAATCACTTAGGAAGGCTTTCTTATCTCTCCTTGCCATTCTTTGGAACTCTGCATTCAGATGGGTATATCTTTCCTTTTCTCCTTTGCCTTTTGCCTCTCTTCTTCTCTTAGCTATTTTAAGGCCTCCTCAGACAACCATTTTGCTGGTTTGCATTTCTTTTTCTTGGGCATGATCTTGATCACTGCATCCTGATCACTGCCTCCTTTTTACCATAAGAAAACCAAATATTTCCCTCTCTTGGCTGTTATAGGGATGCTCAGGTCATGCAAACCCAGCTCACTGTGGGGGAAAGGTATAGACAGAGGGAGTAACTCAGTGCATCCTTAGCTACATGAAATACCAGAACAATACAACCTGTTTTGTTTCACTCTTTCTAGGACCTGAGCCCTTTTTCATTGAAAAATCCTTTAGCTGTTTACTGTGTAATACAGCATGAATAATACATTCATTTCAGATCCATTGTTTCCTTTGAGTTATTTAGTTTAACATTCATAAATTCTAAGGCATAGTGAGGAGGGTGGAGGTGCCCAACATCCAGCAAATAAAATAAATGAAACACAAAAGCACCCATACACCACAGAGAAACCTAGGGAAATATTTCCATATGGTAACACAAAGAGCTCTTGCTTTTAGGGAGGAGGGGCAATAATGTGTAGAGTTCACAAAATTTTATTACTTATTTGATCTATTGTTTAATACATCTGATTAATGAAAGTGAAAGTGTTAGTCACTCAGTCATGCCCGATTCTTTGTTACCCCATGAACTGTAGACCACCAGGCACCCCTACCCTTGGAATTTTATAAGCAAGAATACTGGAGTGGGTTGCCATTTCTCTCTCCAGGGGATCTTCCCATCCCAGAGATCAAACCCACATCCCTTACATTTCCTGCGTTGGCAAGTGGGTTCTTTACCACCAGCACGACCTGGAAAGCCAATATGTAGACTTCACAAAATTGTAAGATGAGTAATCAACTTTTGATTAGATATAATGTGATGAGGAAATTCCTACTGATCTATTGCTAATTTAAGGAAGATGAAGTTCTATTTCCTCCATATTCAGAATCTTAAAATGCCTAGATCCTCCCAAGATTTGAAGAGGTGCTGGAGAAAACAAGATGCAAAGAGATCAATTGGAGAAAAGAGAAGAAACCGTCTAGGGACAAATATTCTCACATTATTGAAGTTAATTTATGTAATTTAGGTCATGTGCAGAATGCGGGATCTAAATTTCCCAACCAAGGATCAAACTCATGTCCCCTGCACTGAACCACCAAGGAAGCCCCCAAATATTCTCATTTTAGAAGCAAGTTTGAAATAACAGATGACTGCTCCTTTCTCTACTGAAAAAGTTTCCTTGACATCCTGTCAAGGTAATGTGTCATTGCAGGGAAGTACTATGAAATGTGTTACTTTAAAATTTATTTTTGGTTTGTTGTTTGTTTCTGTTTTGTTTTAACCTATATAAACTTATATAAACTATATACTAAAGGAAGACACAGCTGAGCGACTAAACACAAAGAAAGTTAGTCATTCAGATAAATAAACACTTGTAGGTAACCATAACCAACTTACAAAGTTATGAATAGAGTCAGAGAATAACTTTGTTCAGATCTATAGAGATATCCCTAACAAGCAGATGTTGTTGCTGCTGCGGTTATTGTTTAGTCATTAAGTTGTCTCCAGTTCTTTAGCCCAGCATGTTCCTCTATCCAGAGGATTCCCCAGGCAAGAATGCTGGAGTGGGTTGCCATTTGCTTCCCTAGAGGGTCTTCCCAACCCAGGGGCTGAAGCCATTTCTCCTGCATTGGCAGGGGGATGTTTCACCACTGAGTCACCAGGAAAGCCCAGCAAGCAGGTCTCACTGGTTTCAATAAAGGAAAAGTCCTGTGGAGTCTATATTTGCTTCCATCTTCTCCACATTCAAAGGAAAATAAACTCAATTATTGATATATTCAAACACATATTTTATTTTTCTGATTCTCTGTAAACAAAATAACTCTGGGACCTCTTCAGTGCAATTTTTTTTTTNTGAAGCCATTTCTCCTGCATTGGCAGGGGGATGTTTCACCACTGAGTCACCAGGAAAGCCCAGCAAGCAGGTCTCACTGGTTTCAATAAAGGAAAAGTCCTGTGGAGTCTGCATTTGCTTCCATCTTCTCCACATTCAAAGGAAAATAAACTCAATTATTGATATATTCAAACACATGTTTTATTTTTCTGATTCTCTGTAAACAAAATAACTCTGGGACCTCTTCAGTGCAATTTAACAATCACAATACATGTCTGACAAAATGTGCATGCCAAAGTTCTCAGTTGGATTGACTGCTAATGAAGAAACAGGAGCAATCCAATGTGATATTTTCCTTGAGTGAATATACAAAATCTTGTCAATAAGCTTACAGTTACTCAAAAGATATCTAAATTTACCTAATATNTGTATGTATACACATGTGTGCATACATACATATACATACACACATATATGTATATATATTGTGTGTATATATCATTATATATACATATATATGTGCACATAAACATATATGTGCATACATATACACATATATGTATATACATATGTATATGTATATACATATGTATATGTATATGTATATATCATTATTTGTCCTCAAAATCTCACAGTTTGGTTTTTGGCCCCCAAATTTGAGGCATATTCTAATTTGGCAGGAGTAGTCAAGTTTAACATTTCTTCTCACATTAAAATAACCAAAACATATTTTTTTTTATGAAGGTAGGGGACACATGGGCATACATTGCTGGCTCTTATTTAATCTTTCAGCCAAATAAAATATTTATTATTAGGTAATTTTCAGAGATGCCCCTGTAAAATGATTCTTCTTCACACTCTCTTTGAATTATCCAAATTTTGAGTTTATGTGAAGAATTTCACATTTATCTTTTACCTCTTGTTAGGTTCAGCATTTTTTCCATTGAGACCTTGGCGTTCTTTGTTTCTTTTTGCTCTGGTTAATAGAATTTAGCTCAAATTTTATCATAATAAATGATTTAACTGGTTATATTTTAAAGAAGTTATATGTCCTCCTAAGACCACATCATCAATAAACTCCTAGGAACTATGGTGGTTGCCCCAAATTCCTTTACTTCCAACTTTTCCTTTTTATCTCCCCCTCTAGGGTTGAGGCATAGAAATTCTTTGACAGTGGAATAGATTTTCCGGGAGTCTTCCCAAAAGCTCGTGTTTATAGAAGCACTGAGGATATGAAAGGCCCAGGAATTTTGAAGGGTTCAATTCTTTTCTAGATACCCAAAGTAGAAATAAGCAGACTAGCATGCGGACTGGGAGTAGATCTTTGAGTCATGAGTACATAATAACATAGACCACATGTGCACATTTAGATGGTGTACCTGGTTGAATTTTGCTCTACCTCCCACCCCCTCTCAAATTCATGTCCATGCAGAACCTGAGAATGTGACATTGTTTGGAAATAGGAAATTGCAGAAGCAGTGCTGTGCTTAGTTGCTCAGTCATGTCCGACTCTTTGCAACCCCATGAACTGAACTGTAGCCTGCCAGGCTCCTCTGTCCATGGAGAGTCTCCAAGCAAGAATACTGGAGTGGGTTGCTATGCCCTCCTCCAGGGCATTTTCCCAACCCAGGGATTGAACCAGATCTCCCGCATTGCAGGCAGATTCTTTACTGTCTGAGCCACCAAGTAAGCCTATATTTAACTGGGGTGGGTTCTAAATCCAATGACAGGTGTTTTCATAAGAGAAAGGAGGAAGAAATTCAGATATGGAGACACGGAGTTCTCCAATTCTGAAGCATAAATTGCAAAGGAGACAATAGCACACTGTAACATTTAAAAATAATAATGGTGATGAATCACATTTAAAATGATATCTTTAGAATTTAATTCAACCTAGATTTAAGGAATATTTTTGCATACAGTATTTCTTTGAGGTATTTTTAAAAGTGTCCATGTATATATAGATGTGAATGTACATATGTGGTTCAGTATGGTGCTTTATTCTTAGCCTATCACTGCAGTATAAAAAGAGAATATATTTGTGTTAAAATGAAATCCTTTTGCTTTCTGAAAAGAAAACCAAGCAAACACAATTCTAGGTGCAAAGAGAACTATAATAACACATTTATACTATTTTGTTGTCTGACTATTTCAATTTAAAACTACTGAAATGTAGCCAATATAGTCTTACAAGGTATTATTTGCAAAACCAATACAGTATTGCAAAGTAAAATAAAGTAAAATAAAATAAAATATTTTAGTATGTTGTGACAATTTTTTTCCTTATCTTTCTCAGTTTTTATTTCTGAGGAATGGAAATCAAGTCAAGGTAAAAATAATGAAGTATAAATCACTCTTGCAAAGACTTAAGTAAATCTTGAATTCAGCAGTTAATTCAGTCCACAGAATTATGCATGGTTCAAAACAATCAATTGCAGATGACTGATTTCAACACCAACTGTCAAAGTGACAAGAAAATGAGCTACCAATGTCACCCGAACGCATGCACGATTTTACTGGCAAACAGAAACAACCAAACAATGAGCACTATCAGGAAGAGTGAAACCCGTTATATAATGCAATTGGTGACAGTTAGGATTTACATCTTCTCTTTAGGTTACCTCTAGATACTTTATTCTTCAGCTGACTTGTCTGTCTTCTTTTGTTTTCAAAAGGAGATGAACTTATGTTGAACTACTAAGCTCTCCTTAGCCTTCATACCCCATTCCTATATTGCACCATTTCAGTACTTCCTATCTTACAGTTGGAATGCTATCAGATTATTCCCCAGTGTGCAGACCACCTGCTGTTGCTCTCGCCTCATGTTTAGCGAAAACTGGTTTATCTAAAATTTTATTTTTTTCTTCTGGTAACTAAAAGCTAATTTGCAATATGTTTCAATGGAAAAATTCTAAGCATAAAAATTATACAACCACATCTAAAATTGATAAACATTTTAAAAATACTTAAAGTTTAATGATAAATTATAGTTTTAAGCATATAAAATGAAATAGTATCAAAATGATAATTATGAACACAAAAGTGTGTGCTACAGGGAAAAATGTAATATAAAAGTTCTCAAACATTCTACAAAGTCTATAAAACCTATATATATATAAATCTACTATGTATTCAGCACAGTTTTATGCATGAGCATAATGCAATATTCTTGCCTCAAAGTGAGTAGTTTGGGTGTATATGGGATAGTGTTTCTACATATCAATGGCCACAGAATAAAACTGAAACTCACATTCTGTGTTTATGAAGGCATGCTTGTAAAAGGTACTGCCAATTGAGACTTTAGTTTGACAACAGTGTGTGTGCTTCTTATGTGTTTTTTATGTACTTCTATTATTTAAAGGAGGTGTCTTCCTATTAACTTGCCTCTTATTATAAATTCTGTTCTCCTTTACTTTTGGACAACCACATTTTATTTTAACCGTGTAGACTTTCTCCATCTGTTTCTTACCAGCCAGTGTTGGACATTAAGATAGGTCTAACAATAGCCCTTAATCCACGGAAAATTGTTTACTTCCACACTACCATAAAAGTTATTGTCTTGAAAAATCCCACATATGTGAGTTATAGTGGTTAGAAAACTTTAACAATTCCAGACTATTAGAAGCCTCTCACATTAAGATTCAATATCTGGTCTGATAAACAAAGCCCTCCTCAGTCTACCCAAACACAAATTTTCTTCTTCCTTTACTCTTAAGTCAACCTCAAAATATATATTTCAATGCAAACTATTATATGTATATATAATTGAATTACCTTCTACACCAGAAACTAACACATTAATGTGACTCAACTATTCTTCAGTAAAATAAATTAAACAAGCAAAAAAACTCCTAATATTTCATATCCTTTAATGGCTTCTTGATTTCTCAAGACTTTTACTCTGTCAGGGATTTTCTAACTTGAACTTAGTATTTGATAATTGGTTCAAATGTCATTTCTTTGATAACAATCTGACGCTTTCAGAGTGAATCTTCTCTCTTTATTAACTAGTATTTTACCATATTTTACTTTATATAATATATACTTTACATATTTTACCATGGATTATTTATTTATGCACATTCAGGTCTTGCTCTTGATGTCAGGCATCCACCATTCATGCCTCTCTTCAAGATATACCTTAGTTCCTGAACTCAACAGAGAGTGTTTCCTAGTGGTTAGAACAACACATTCTCAAGTCAGTGGAATTGGCTTTTTCAGGTTATTATGAAGAATAAATGACTTAAAATATGTAACGATATTAGAACTGAGACTGACAGGTAGTCACTGTTTCATGAGGATTATTCCTAAGGAGTGAGGGGCAGAATAGAAATAAGAGAAAGAACTGCAATAAACATTATTTCTATGAGAACATAATACCTTTGTACATAATTACAGAAATATAATATTAGAGATATTTCATGCAAAATCTTTTTTTCAATTCATTGATAAAGAAACCTAAGCACTAATGTGTCCCACAAGAAGTTTAGAAGCTGATTTAGGACTAAGTCCCTATTTCAGTGGTCTCTTTACCCAGACTTGACTAAAGTTAAGTAGTAATATCCTTGATTAAAATATGAAATACATTTTATTTATGGAAAATTTTACTATCAATATGTTTGGCATTTTATGACCTTTCCTTGGCTATGTGGCTTAGCTATCTCCATTCAGCCCTTTTTTTTACTTAATATTACAAGCCCACATTGAAATCTTCCAAAATAAAAACACTGAAGAACAGTTCCTTTTCCATGGTTGGCTTGGGAAATAACAGAGGCAAAATAATATAGTTGAATCTCAATATTGAGGGAGACCTTGACTGAACTAAAACAGAGGAATAAAATGGGGTATGAGGCAGCTTAATAAGATATTAATGAGCCCATACTGAACTGTCTGGATATTGTGACTAGTTTTGTTCTTACATTTGTTTAATAAATTTTTACTGAACACTTGGATATGCCCAGCCCTGCTATTTATTAAAACATGGTGCTTGAACCCTGGTTGTGGAAGAAGATAGAGAAAGCACTGAACAATACATACTAGGAATAATAGACAAGATGCCCTAATGCATTTAATGTGGGAGATGGGAGAATAGCTGGCCTCGGGAATGACTTTCATCTTTCTGGCTTGAGGAACTAGATGGTGATGGCATTCATGAAATAGGGAAACTGAAGGGAATTCTCTTTTGTGTGCATGTTTCAGGGTGGGATGTTAAAGAATTGTGTGACTTTTGAACAAATGAGTTTGAAGCGAACTGGAGAAATCTGAGGAGGTTGTTAAGGAGTTTTATACACACATCTAACCAAATGTAATGGCAAAGGCAATGGCACCCCACTCCAGTACTCTTGCCTGGAAAATCCCATGGAGCCTGGTAGGCTGCAGTCCATGGGGTCACTGAGGGTTGAACACGACTGAGTGACTTCACTTTCACTTTTCACTTTCATGCATTGGAGAAGGAAATGGCAACCCACTCCAGTGTTCTTGCCTGGAGAATCCCAGGGATGGGGAAGCCTGGTGGGCTGCCATCTATGGGTCGCACAGAGTCGGACAAGACTGAAGTGACTTAGCAGCAGGAGCAATCAAATGTAATCAGCAACATCCACTGAAAAACATATTTCTATGAAAATGTGTGAAGTTAAATCACAGAAAGAACATAGTTTGAATCAATAAAAGGTATACTAGTGCCTGGTAAACAGATGTAAATTGCCTAAATGATTCCTTTTTATAAATTAATTCATTAGTTAAATGATATCACAATGTAGAATTGCTACTTAATGTTACCTATTATAAGAATGACAAAATAATTGTCACTGGCATTTATGCTCAACTATGCATTCCAGAAGCAACACTGAAAAAAATTTTTCATTGTATTCATAAACTTTCCTAAACGACTAAATAAAAAATAAAATGCAATGCCTGGCAGTGTTTCTAGCAATTATTCTTCTACAAAGAATGAGTACACATTTGGATTATTTTAGCATGAGATGCAACATAATTAAACTCAGAAAAGTGTTTATGTGTAATAGCTTGTGTTTCATGTATAGCAAATCACATCTATTTTCTTTACCTTTTGCAGACTATTCACACTGATAAGTTTTTTTTTTTTTTTTCCCTAGCCCTGGTGCTAATTACAGTAATGTGCGTTTCTCCATGTATAGCTTAACTGTCAGGTCCTAATACCTTGAAATTAGGCAATCTCTTGAGTATAAAACTCTATGCCTATAATATTCAAACTATCTGAGATTTCTGTTAGTATATATGGGAAGGCATGTTAACAACAACAACAACTCTTTACATGCCACATAAGTGTGGACTTCTAGAATTAGATTAACTTTGGGTGAATGTTAAATACTGATCAAGGTCTTGGATAAGTTTTTTCAGTTGTCTGTACATCTGTTTCCTGCTCCATAAATGAAATAGGTTCTCTTTTCATAGTCTCTCAAAGCAAATATAGCTAGTAATTAATCTTCAGAATCTGAGAAATCTTCTCCAAATCTGTTATAATTGTTATCAATGTTGGCAAGCTTTAGGACTTTCTGTGAAGTTGGTTTAAATGAGCTTAACTACTATATTTAACAGTTATATTTTAATTTCTGGAAAAAATATTACGAGGCCACATTTTATCCAAACTGAAACTACACATCGGATGTATATTTGGTCTGTGTTTATTTTGCCTTGTTAATGCCATTTCTTTTCATCTAAATAATCTGTCACAAAACTCCTCATGCCTAGGTTCTTCTTTTCCCATTTGTAAACCTTGATGTTACATTTCTGCTGTTTGTGTTGACACATTTTTCACATCCTGATCCTTCATCTTGTGTTGATTTTTAAAATAAAACATCAAAACTTTTTATTGCACTTTAAAACTATGTGTTCCCAAACATAAACCCTCTCCCACCTCCCACCCCATAACACCTCTCTGGGTCATCCCCGTGCACCATCCCCAAGCATCCTGCATCCTGCATCGGACATAGACTGGCAATTCGTTTCTTACATGATAGTATACATGTTTCAATGCCATTCTCCCATCTCATCCCACCCTCTCCCTCTCTCTCTCCCCCAGAGTCCAAAAGTTCACTCTATAGATCTGAGTCTCTTTTGTTTTCTCGCATACAGGGTCATCATCCCCATCTTTCTAAATTCCATATATATGCGTTAGTATACTGTATTGGTGTTTTTCTTTCTGGCTTGCTTCACTCTGTATAATCGGCTCCAGTTCCATCCATCTCCTTAGAACTGATTCAAATGTATTCTTTTTAATGGCTGAGTAATACTCCATTGTGTATATGTACCACTGCTTTCTTATCCATTCATCAGCTGATGGACATCTAGGTTTCCATGTCCTGGCTATTATAATCAGTGCTGCAATGAACACTA
>SJYQ01004774.1:145745-198316 GCA_006410935.1 Redunca redunca | reverse complement strand
GAATGGACTGGTTGGATCTCCTTGCAGTCCAAGGGACTCTCAAGAGTCTTCTCCAACACCACAGTTCAAAAGCATCAATTCTTTGGCGCTCAGCCTTCTTCACAGTCCAACTCTCACATCCATACATGACCACGGGAAAAATCATAGCCTTGACTAGAAGGACCTTAGTAGGCAAAGTAATGTCTCTGCTTTTGAATATACTCTCTAGGTTGGTCATAACTTTTCTTCCAAGGAGTAAGTGTCTTTTAATTTCATGGCTGCAGTCACCATCTGCAGTGATTTNTGTCCTTTATCGAGCCCATCTTTGCATGGAATGTTCCCTTGGTATCTCTAATTTTCTTGAAGAGATCTCTAGTCTTTCCCATTCTGTTGTTTTCCTCTATTTCTTTGCATTGATTGCTGAAGAAGACTTTCTTATCTCTTCTTGCTATTCTTTGGAACTCTGCATTCAGATGCTTATATCTTTCCTTTTCTCCTTCGCTTTTCGCCTCTCTTCTTTTCACAGCTACTGGAGGTGAGTGGAGAAATAACTCCAGAAAGAATGAAGGGATGGAGCCAAAGCAAAAACAATACCCAGTTGTGGATGTGACCAGTGATAGAAGCAAGATCCGATGCTGTAAAGAGTAATATTGCATAGGAACCTGGAATGTCAGGGTCCACGAGTCAAGGCAAATTGGAAGTGGTCAAACAAGAGATGGCAAGGGTGAACGTCAATATTCTAGGAATCAGCGATCTAAAATGGACTGGAATGGGTGAATTTAACTCAGATGACCATTACATCTACTACTGCGGGCAGGAATCCCTCAGAAGAAATGGAATAGACATCATGGTCAACAGAAGAGTCCGAAGTGCAGTACTTGGATGCAATCTCAAAAATGACAGCATGATCTCTGTTCGTCTCCAAGGCAAACCATTCAATATCACAGTTATTCAAGTTTATGCCCCAACCAGCAACACTGAGGAAACTGAAGTTGAACGGTTTTATGAAGACCTACAAGATCTTTTAGAACTAACACCCCCAAAAGATGTCTTTTTCATTATAGGGGACTGAAATGTAAAAGTAGGAAGTCAAGAAACACCTGGAGTAACAGGCAAATTTGGCCTTGGAATGCAAAATGAAGCAGGGCAAAGACTAATAGAGTTTTTCCAAGAAAATGCACTGGTCATAGCAAACACCCTCTTTCCAACAACACAACAGAAGACTCTACACATGGACATCACCAGATGGTCAACACTGAAATCAGATTGATTATATTCTTTGCAGCCAAAGATGGAGAAGCCCTATACAGCAAGCAAAAACAAGACCGGGAGCTGACTGTGGCTCAGATCATGAACTCCTTATTGCCAAATTCAGACTTAAATTGGAGAAAGTAGGGAAAATCACTAGACCATTCAGGTATGACCTAAATCAAATCCCTTTATATTAGTAGTGTTATTTATTTTTAAACATTTCCTTTTGCTATGATGTTGCTTGATAAATAATACTCATCCATGGCACAGAAAACAAGCATGAATTTTAATAGGATTCTCAGATTTATGACAGAGCAAATGGCTTTTCCGTATTAAGCCAGTGATGTAATGCTGGTCACAAATATGAAGACAATGCCAGAAAGGTTAAAAACTTGGTAGGGTCTAAAAATATGTGGCCTTATATTCATTTTATAAAAATATTACTTAAATATTTTAAAAATGATTTTACAAAAATGAAATGTATTTTAATAGATTTTACATGTTCCATGGCTGCAAAATATTTCACTTATTTTCTAATGTGTTAAATTCTGAAATGTATAAACATGCTTTCCCTAAACAATAACTTCTAACAACAGAAAAAAAGTATTTGGTTGCACAAATATGAAAAATACCATTTTGATGGGAAAACCAGTCAAATTAGGTCAACTAAGAGTGTTCATCTAATCTTTGTCATCTTCAATAGCTACAATTTTAGTAAGTATAAAGAAATTTACCAGGGTGTCATAAGTCACATGTTTCTTGAATTCATAAGCTCTAGACAAAAAGTCACTGTGTTATCAAATAAATACAATGACTTGTATATGAGATACAAAAACTTTCTTTAAGAAATATTAATATCACAAATGGTGTGTTAGTCAATATTCTAGGCCTCAGAAGTCAGAAACCCTTCACAATCTAGAGGGATGATAAGATACAAACAAAACCAGAAAAATAATATTTTTAAAAAATGTGCAGCTCAAGAACAGCAATAGGAACAGTAGATTGTTGTCATGAAGGACATAAAATCAAGAGAAGCTTCCAGGAGGAGGTGATGATTGACCAGGACTGGAGGATGCGGAGGAAAGTAAAAAGGAATGGACAGGCAATCTCGCAAAGGAGCACAGAGACAGAGACCTGAAGAGGGAACTATGACCGGTTGAGGAAATGTATCATATACCATATTTATACAAGACTGTACAACTTCTCTGTACTCTTTAAAAGAGAATTTTTTTTTAAGATAAACTCCTATAAAGCTACCCATCACCACACTTAGGGGGGAAGAAAATTATTGATAAAAATATATGGGAAATCCAGACCACTATGTCATTGTGTCCTGTAGTTTATTGGAATGCAGAGGACAGGTAAATCTGAGTAAGATAACTTTGTTTATGTTATACAAAATTTTATGGATTATTTTAAGTAATGGCCAAAGGAATGCTTAAGAGCAGAAAATGTTAAGAAACACCAGTTTAAACTAAATGAAAGAAAAACGTATGCAAATACTGATCAGGATTTGACCAGATAAATGTCAATAAAATTTTTTGAGGGTGGGTGGTTCTAAGAAAGTAAAATCATAGTAAGCAAAGGTTTTTTTGTTTTTTTTTTTGGTAGGGGTTCTTTAGAATCTTAGTTAGTAGAAGATTGCTAAGTAAAACATACAAAAGCTATGTTCTTTAGAAGATAGATACTTTAAAAACTTGTTTTAAAATGTATTATAGAAATATTAGTTTAAGCGATTAAAAAAACAGGGTGAAAAGTTATAATGGTCATTCCATTTAAGTAAATCCCTAACTTTTTTTTTTAATTTTGAGAATAATATTACTTGGATGCAAGTTTTACTTCTATTTTATTTTTAACCTTCAGTTCTCACTCAGATATTTGGAAAAACAGATGCTTTAATTAGTTGCCTGCTTATTCAATATACAAACAGCCTGCTCTTCTCCAGTTGGAACACTTAGAATTATCAAGATGCTTAGGAAATAACATAACAATCCATTGAAAGGGCATTTTTCAATACCTTGTAATTACCGTGTTGTTTTATCACCTCCAAGTAAATAAAGCACTCATATATAAACCTTTGAAACATATTAAGCTCTGCCTCTAAATTTATAGGAAATTTGTAAACATAGAATTCTAATTAATCATGTTTCTGTATAATGGGTATGATTATTTGAAATCCTGTTTGATTTTCTGAGGTATTGCATATTTAGTTAAGTCTCCATGTTGGTGATGAATGTGCAGCACAGTGGTTACAGTTAATAATTGTTTAGTTGCTATGTTGTGTCCGGCTCTGTGACCCCATGGACTGTGGCCCAGCAGATTCCAATATCAGTGGAATTTCCAGGCAAGAATACTGGAGTGGGTTATGTATTTGAAAGTTGCTAAGACAGTCAATCTTAAAAGTTCTCATCACAAGAAAAAAAAAAAAATTGTGACTATGTAGTGATGGATGTTATCTAGACCAGGGGAGATTGAGCTGATATAAAAAGTGCACAATAAATGTAATGCAATTGAATCATTCAGACAGTCCATGGAAAAATTGCCTTCTGCAAAATTGGTCCCTGTTGCCAAAAAGGTTGGGAACCACTGATCTAGACTTACGGTAATCCTTTCACAATATATACATTTATCAAATCATTAGATTGTACTCCTGAAACTAACATAATGTTACATGTCAATTATCCCTCAATAATAAAAGTCTCTATAAACATAATTGTAAAGCTGACTTGATCAAATAGTCATAATAATTTGCAAGCCAGTAAGACAATACATTAAATATGTCTTTCAAATTATTAAAACCTCAAAAGAGATTCTTGCCAAAGTAAATATACTGTAAATAGAAATACAAAGAAATGAAGCTTTCATTTCTATGTTCAAACTGTAAAGAATTTGGCAAAAGCATATAAATTATTTGTATTGCTTATGAAATATGCACAGAAAGCATCTGCTGACCCTCTTTTTCTCACAGTGGTGTCCTGATTTTTCAAATAGAAGAAATCTTGGGAATAAAATTAAAGTTTAGAGAGAAATCAAAACTTAGATTCTTAGAAGTGAATAGAAAAAGTAGTCTGAAATCAATGTTTCACAGATGAGGAAAAATTGGATTAAAAAGACTAAGTGATTTGCCCAAGGTTGCCTAGGAGGTAATTTCAGGATTATAACAAGATATGGAGTTTCTTGTCTCAAAACCTGTACTAAAGCCCTAGAGTAAGCTTTACCCAGGTCACTGAGTCATGTATACGAAAATATTTACCTTAATTTTCGATACAATCACCATGCCTATTAAATCAAACAAACCTTTCAAGATAGTCCCCTTTTAAGGGCAGGGCTGAACATACAACAGCTTCTCAGGACAGGCTACTGATGAATAGACCGAGAGTTAAATGCAGGCAAGAAGGAAGAACATTTTAAGACTGAGTAATCTAATGAATCACATATTGTCCACAGGTATTTCTTCTGGAAATAAATCATTTATGGACAAAAACATAAAACAAAACATAAACATCTCTCAGGCTACAAATCATAGATAACTGAAATTCTGACAAACTTTATAAAATAGATTGCAAAATAGTTAACACTGATTTTTATAGTGTCCTCAATTTTTCCATCAGTGAAATAAATTATTTCAAGTGCAGTACTGAATTTAATTTCTTTTTTCAGGTATGCCAAACCTCCTTGTATGGAAGACATTATGAAATTATCTTATTCTGGTATGTTTTCACAACTTTTAATAACTGCTAGAATGTTTTCAGTTCAGTTCAGTCGCTCAGTCGTGTCCGACTCTTTGAGACCCCATGAATTGCAATACGCCAGGCCTCCCTGTCCATCACCAATTCCTGGAGTTCACCCAAACTCATGTCCATCAAGTTGGTGATGCCATCCAGCCATCTCATCCGCTGCTGTCCCCCTCTCCTCCTGCCCCCAATCCCTCCCAGCATCAGCATCTTTTCCAATGAGTCAATTCTTCTCATGAGGTGGCCGAAGTATTGGAGTTTCAGCTGTAGCATCAGTCCTTCCAATGAACACCCAGGACTGTTCTCCTTTAGAATGGACTGGTTGGGACTCTCAAGAGTCTTCTCCAACATCACAGTTCAAAAGCATCAATTCTTTGGCGCTTAGCTTTCTTCACAGTTCAACTCTCACATCCATACATGACCACTGGAAAAACCATAGCCTTGACTAGATAGACCTTTGTTGGCAAAGTAATGCCTCTGCTTTTTAATATGCAATCCAGGTTAGTCATAATTTCCCTTCCAAGGAGTAAGCGTCTTTTAATTTCATGGCTGCAATCACCATCTGCAGTGATTTTAGAGCCCCCAAAAATAAAGCCTGACACTGTTTTCACTGTTTCCCCATCTAGAATGTTTTAAATATGTCATATTTACATTTTGAACTAAAATACAATGCAGAACACAATGTTTTATTGTATTTTATTTTTCAAATATTTGGTATATATATTATTTAGTTTCATCATGTAGATGTAATTTATATTTTAGCAATTAAGTTAGTTTGGATAAATGGATAGTATTTAATATTTCAATAACCATTAATGCCAATGACTAAATGGAAGTTATAAAAAAATAAGTTATTGCAATATGCATTATTTCTTTTCACTGAAACCTAAACTTTATCTAGAGATGTGACCAGCTATCTAAATTTACCTTCTAACTCTATAATTATTTTATTTCATATATTTAGACAATTAATATCATTAAATTATAATATTTTTATCTTTACAATTCTGAGAAGAATTCCTATTTGCAGGATTCTTACATCCATTATAGATGATACATGTAAACTACCTACTATGATATTTGGTACATAATAGATACCCAGTAAATGTTAACTCACTTGCAGTTTAAATCATCATAGCAATTGCCTAATTTTTTCCTGAAATGTATATATAAAATGGGTTTCCCTGGTGGCTCAGCTGGTAAAGAATTCACGTGCAATGCAGGAGACCTGAGTTTGATCCCTGAGTTGGGAAGATAACCTGGAGAATGGAAAGGCTACCCCCTCTAGTATTCTGGCCTGGAAAATTCCACGGACTATACAGTCCATAGGATTGCAAAGAATCTGATACTACTGAGCAACTTTTTCACTTTCACTTCATATATAAAATACATTACTTAGATAAGCAAAAGTAAATAAATTAGCAAAAACCATGGTAATTTATAACCGTTCTGCCTTGGTTCAAGGAAAACACTACTAATAGATAACCGGTGTCTAAATTTGTTTGCATAGTTGCAAATAAAGTTGATTGTTATTGTCAGGGACTATCATGGGAATTATTTCAAAAGTGGTAATGAACTTTCACTGAACCATCTGTGCATACACTTTCAACAAGTTCCCTTAAGGCCAAGCTTTAACACATTGGTATACATAAAGTGATAAAATTTTTAAGGCACTTCCACTGCCTGTGCTAAACTCTTTAACGTATTCTCTCATAATGTGTTATATGTTCTTTTTGTGATATTCTGAGGGAATTATTGTTCCTACTTAGAAAATAAAGTGGTTAAAGAATTGATCCAAGATGAGTAGCTGAACGATTTCGTAAGCAGGCAGTCTGACTCCCTGGTAGATGCTCACCAATCCGCATTGGGCTGTGTCCCTAGGTCTTTCGTGTTTGTATTCTGAACCCAACAGATTGTCTAAGGGATCAAGAGGCAGATTTTTCTTTCTTGTTGTTATAGACTCAAATGTTTTTCAACAATTCAGGTTCTTTCCAAGGTCATCTCTTTTTAACAAGTGGTCTGTGGCCATCTGTGAATGAGCAAGCCCACAGGAACATCGTGGTGCTGAGCCTGTGATCTTGGCTCCATCATCACTCTTTTCCCTCATCTGTGCTGTGCTTAGTTGCTCAGCCATTTCTTTGCAGCCCACCAGACTCCTCCATCCACGGGGATTTTCTAGGCAAGAATACTGGCGTGGGTTGCCGTGCCTTCCTCCAGGTGATCTTCCCAACCCAGGGATTGAACCCAGGTCTCGTGTATCGAAGGCAGGTTCTTTACTGTCTGAGCTGCCAGGGAAGTCCTTTCTCTTATCTTTGGTCTATCAATTCCAAAATATATGTTAAATTTGCACATTGTTATTGTTGTTCAGTCACTCAGTTGTGTCCGACTCTGCCACCCCATGCATTGCAGCATGGCAGGCTTTCCCAGTCCTTCACCGCCTCCTGGGGCTTGCTCAAATTCTTGTCCATTGAGTTGGTGATGTTATCCAAACATCTCATCTTCTGTCATCCCCTTCTCCTCTGGCCTTCAATTTTTCCCAGCATCAGGGTCTTTTCTAATGTATTGCCTTTCCATATCAGGTGGCCAAAGTACTTCTTTTTATCCTCATACTGTCATTTATTTCAGACACTATTCCTCTTTCCCTAGTTTCCATGATAGTGTCTGACTTTTTCCTTGCCTATGGTCTATCTCATTTAATCTGTTCTCCTTGGTGCTCTTCGGGGCTTCCCTGGTGACTCGGACAGCAGAGAAACTACCTGCGTTGCAGGAGACCCAGGGTTAGACCCCTGGGTGGGTTAGACCCCCGAAGAGAATGGCTACCCACTCCAGTATTCCTGCCCGGAGAATCCCATACAGAGAAACCTTGTGGGGTACAGCCCATGGGGTAACAAAGAGTCTGACATGACTGAGCGCTATTTGAGCCTTAGTACTATTTGAGCCTTCAAATCCACAAATAGGGCCATGCTGACGCCTGCTAACCCTTTTGCCTAGTTACTTTCATAATAAGGTGGGGCCTTTCATGACTCAGTTTTAATTTATTGCTCTATTAATAATTACTCTTATTACTCTAATAATTCTAACTCATTACTCTATTAATGTTCTTATCTGCACAGATTATGCACTTAAATACTACATTACAGTCCACAATTTTCTCAAGCATGTTGTTTCATTTTTATGAAAACCTTCCTCCTTTGCCCCTTCCTCACATATCCCCTCTTTGACAAACTCCTATATGACTTGCAATTCTCAGGTGACAAATCACTTCTTTCAGGAAGCTTTCCAAATCTGGGTCAGTTGCTTCTATTAAGTGTCCCTTTTATTTTTATTATTACTATTCTTGCAATAGCATTTATTGCAATGTGCTATAATTGACTCTTAATACATGTGTCTATCATTAAACATAGATTTTTAAGAAGAGTGGTATAAGTTTTGCTCATAGAGTGTAGCCTAGAGCCAGTTGCATGCTAGATGTTTATAAAGTACTTGTACTGAATGAATGAACAAATAAAACACAGGGAAAAAATTAAATGCTCACTTGGCAAAGATCACTGATTTTATACAGTCATATCTTCCTTAAAAACTAAGACCATTTTTGGATATTGTTCATTATCATAGATTTTTGTATTTTTATTTCTGTAAGGGAACTTAGGTCCTTACAGGTCAGGTTCAAAAGGCCTAAATATCTATTCACTATAAAAATATATCCAGTGGGAATTCCCTCTCAGTCCAGTGGTTAAGACTCCGTGCTTTCACTGATGAGGGTCAAGGGTCAATCCCTGGTGAGGGTACTAAGATCCTCTCTCTGTATACATATAGTTAAAAATATTTCCAGACTTTTATAAAATTCTAAGGATATTGACCATTTATTCATCAATCACTCCCCATTGCTTACCCAAAGCTACACAGGATCTTCCCAACCTAGAGATCAAACCAGGTCTCCTGTATTGCAGGCAGATTCTTTACCATCTGAGCCACTAGGGAAGTGAAGATATTGATCATTTATTTACCAACCACTCCCCACTGCTCACCCAAAGCTACACAGACCAATAAAAATATCCAGTTTCTTTGCTTTGGTGATGCTACTGATTGTCTCATTTTGATAAATTCTGATTGACAGGCATATGTAAAATTTTAAAAGTTTCAAAAAATAACATAAAACATTTTATAGTGACATTAGATCTGCAGAAAGAAAGAAAAATATGTCCTAAGGAGAAAAATATGGAAACTAGTAAGCTAGTAAATTCCAAAAGTTAAATGCCCCAAAGTTTTAAGTAATAAAGGCTACTAGCACCAAAATCATCTGCTATTTACATTTATTTTTCTAGAAAGTAAAAATATACATGTATTGCCAAATTTGAAATACAGAGTGCTAACTCATTCCTTTTAGCCGAATTGTCAGAAGAAAAGGAATTTCACCTTCAAAAGGAAGTGACACTGTTGTGGAATCCAGAGTCGCAAAACACACCTCGGAGGACACTCAGGACAGTGAAGTACAGTTTATTACACCAGCGGGTCCAAGGGGACTCAGTTCCCAACAAGGCCCTGGATGTGTCTGAGAGGCCCAAGTTTTACAACCTGCCCCACCCCCCATGACTGGTTACCTGTTACCAACCGCTTTGTTGTATGTGATTGAGTTTTACAACAAGTAGGTGCTAGGAGAACAAACAATTAAGTTTAAAGGAGAGGGGTGGGGGGTGGGGACACAACGATTGTACATCAAGGGGTATGTGTCCATGGTCAATCTAACCGGGGCAGCCTGACCTCAGCTATAATCTCTTTTTGTCGTCTACAGGGAGGGAAGTCTCCAGGAGACTTGGTTTTTACTAATAATGGTTTCCGCACTCTTGGGCAGGGTCCAGGCCTAGTTCACATCCTACCTTTAAGATGGATGACAGGCTTCAAGATGGAGTCTCTCTTGCTTTTCTCACAGTGGCCTCAACAACACAAAGCCCATATTTAACATGAAAATGAACATTAGTTAAATTTCAGGATTACATTAAGTGATTAGTGTAAGTGATGTGTCACTCCAGTCTTTCCATCATTTCATCTGTTTCTATCTAAAAGCAAACCTAACAAGCACTTTTTAAATAATTGAAAAATTAAATCCTCATTGGTGTGTCATTTTCATTTTTATGCCTATCTTCAGACTTATTCTAGCAGCTCCATTAATATAGCTGTTGCAAAAAAAAAAAAGAAAAAATTGTGCAAATGGTTTATTGTGCAATTAAATGGTAACATATTGTGTTGTTTGGGATCACAGTCTAGAGGCAAAATGGAAATAACGATGTAATATAAATTCAGAGTTATCATCTGTGTCACATTGAAAACCAGCCTCAAAAAATCTACACAATGTGTTCTACCTGAAGAAAGACTAGGGTAAAAACAGACAGAGAGAGAAAAAGAAAATTGTGCCAGCAATTTAAATGGAAAAACAGCAACATTTTAATCTTGATTTGGTAATACATTTTGAAAAGACATTGTATACATATTAGATTTTTTATTAAAATTTCAATCAAAGAAAACTTTCTTCTATATATATATATATATATGAGCATATAGAATTTTCTTTGGTTGTTGTTGATTGTGAGATTTCTTAATGATCCATTTTAAAATAATGAATTTACTAGTTTGAATGGACCTAGTTAAATTCTAACCTAAAGATATTCATAGATGAACTTCCCTGTCTTATCAGTGCATTAGTGTTTTTGCTGGTCTGGATTGTTTTGCTGGTTTTTGCTGGAGCAACCTAAGCCAAATGTATTATATTTGTGGTTTAAAATTACATCTGTACATATAATTTACTAAATTAATAACTCAGTGTAATGTCTCTAGTAATATACTTTATTAATCACCTAATTTGGATGTGATTAATATATAATTACATAACTCACTAAACTCCTGAGTTTGTTTTGGGTGATAATCCAGAAGAAATTCTCTCTATAATAACTCATTTTTCACAGGAAAGAGTAAAAGACTCACCCCTCCCTATTAAAAAAAAAGAGAAGTGAAAAAATACATTTAAACTATATTTTTTAGCAAAATTACTGACTATTCTTTCTCTTCTACTCATGCCCTTTGGCATGCAACTTTGCATTCTTTCACTAAAATTTCCAACTTCATGAACAAAAACAAAAAAGACCTCACCTTACCAGAAAAGAGAATTTGAAAAAAAGCAAAAACAGCAACAACATAAAAATCTCCTAAATTATTTAAACACATAGTAATAAGTATTTTCTATTATAATATGTGATTTTTGGGGAGGGAGATCAAGCCATTTTAGTGAGGGGTTTTGGAGAGGTTTGAAAGGCTAGGAGGACAGAGAGATCTGATATCCTTCTCCTGGCTGTCTTCTCTGCTTCTCAGCTGCTGAAAGCTACATGATTCTTGACTTTATAAAATAATCTATAGGAACACAGAGGCATAAGAAAGAGCAAGCTTTCTGGCTTACTTCACTCTGTATAATAGGCTCCAGTTTCATCCACCTCATTAGAACTGATTCAAATGTATGCTTTTTAATGGCTGAGTAATACTCCATTGTGTATATGTACCACAGCTTTCTTATCCATTCATCTGCTGATAGACATCTAGGTTGCATCCATGTCCTGGCTATTATAAACAGTGCTGTGATGAACATTGGGGTACACGTGTCTCTTTCAATTCTGGTTTCCTCGGTGTGTATGCCCAGCAGTGGGATCACTGGGTCATAAGGAGGTAATTAACCTCCAATTAAAATAAATAAATTTATATTAAAGAAATAGAAAAATCAAAAGAAAAAAAAGGAAAGAGCAAGCTTAAAGAATGTTATCCACAGAATCTGTTTGGGGTCAGATAAATTTTTAATTGAAATGTGGAGACTCAAATGCCCGGAGATTATGTTTGATGGACAAAGAAAAAGTTACACTGATGTGAGATTTACAGCAACACTGAAGAGAGAGGACTTAATATTAAATTTTGGTTCAATCTTCCCATTTGCAGGAATTTATGAGTTTTACTTTTTAGGTGCTTCAGCCAGGTTTTGCCAGCTTAGAATTCCTTCCTTCCTTTTGTGACTTTGTTTCTTAACTAAATTCCAATATGGCATTGCAATTGGGGAGAAGGAAACGGCAACCCACTCCAGTGTTCTTGCCTAGAGAATCCCAGGGATGGGGGAGCCTGGTGGGCTGCCATCTATGGGGTTGCACAGAGTTGGACACGACTGAAGTGACTTAGCAGCAGCAGCAGCGTTGCAATTGGGAGGCCCACTAAGGTTGGACTGTAGTGAAGAAGGAACAGCTCCATAAGCAAACTGATATCTACCAGAAGAAGATGACAGGACTACAGAAAAGATGATACAAACAAACAAAACAAACAAAACAAAAGGATGCTCTGGCTCTCTTGTCATTTTTCAGTTGCCCAGTCGTGGAGAGCTGGGTGGGCTGCCATCTATGGGGTCGCACAGAGCCGGACACGACTGAAGCAACTTAGCAGCAGCAGCAGCAGTCGTGTCTGACTCTTGGTGACCCCATGGACTGCAGCATGACAGGCATCACTTTGCCTCAACATCTCCCAAAGTTTGCCCAAGTTCATGTCCATTGCATCGGTGATGTCATCCAACCATCTCAGCCTCTGATGGCCTCTTCTCCTTCTGCCCTCAATCTTTCCCAGCATCAAGGACTTTTCCAATGAATCAGTTGTTTGCATTAGACGACCAACTGGTTCTCTACAGTTTTTCTATTTTTTCCACAATTTTCCTCTTGAAAGGTACCCTTCTAATTCCAAAAATGTGGGGAAGAGAATAAACTCTTATTTTCATTTTTTTTTTTATCCCAGGAACTCAAAAAATTTTTAAATTTAATCCTAACATCCACACTATCAAATAAATCTTATGAATCTATTTTGACAGATAAGGAAATTAGCATTCAATTGTTCAGTGATGTAGCTAGTAAGTAGCAGAACTAGTATACAAACTTAATGTCTGACTCATTTGTAAAACTATGCTCTTTCTGCTGTACCATGCTAGACTTTAGATGGTTCTCTTTACTATCCAAAACTTGTTTATTTTTACTTTTTATGTTATCCACAGTCTTTAGAAATGTTCCCTCACCCCTTTAAAGGAGAAAAATAGCTTAGACAATCCAATATTGCAACTTTGCTGTTGCAAGTGATTCTAGCCCTTAGAATTGAACAGAAAGGCACTGATGACTTTTTTTCCCTTTATCAGAGAGAGGGAAACAAAACAAACAAGCAACAACAACAACAACTAAAATCCACAAAAACTCACACCTCTAGCAAGTGAATAGAACATAATAAGGGACAGTTTTGTAAACTGGCTGTTTGACAGTATCTGTGTAGAGAGGCACTGAAGTGTCCTTTATTGTGAAGGAAGCAAGAAGATTGCTTTTCCCTCTCACTCTCTCAGGAGACTCACTACAAGATCTAATAGCGCTTTTCAACCTTTAATACATTCCTAATGGAATTCCCCAGTCAGAGTGTTTCCACTTGCCTGGTTAGAAGCTTCAGCAGCAGCTTCTACAAATAGATGATGATTTTTTTTTTTAATACTATTCACATGAATTGGAAAAGTCTTTAAGGAAATCTGGAGTATCTTGAATGAAAAATTCACAAGTACTAGCAGTCAAGAAGGCACTGAGCAGAAGAGTTAACAGCCATAAATCTGAAAAAAGCCACATTAATAAACTGAGATAAGATGTGTGAGAAAAAATCAATTTCAGCTCCTCAGGAGAAAGAGAGGGTTTCTTTGAATTTTGGGATAAATTTAAAATCTATAAAAGTAGATAGATTCATGACCAGAAATTATATGACACTGTAGGGAATTAGAAAAACAAAGATAAAATCAAAGAGAAAAATATATATCTCTATACTGCAACAGTCTCTACATTCCAACAAGTATTCACTGATGGTACTAACTGTTGATCAACACTTCAGTAAAGCTTTCACCAGCATCCTGTAGCGCACTGGATTAGTATACGGCCCCTCAAACAGTATTTGATGGTAGTAAAAATGAAAGTGTATAAATAGTGATTCTAAGGCCAAACTTCTTAGATATAAAAACCAAGACCTCAGGAAAAGCAAGACTCCAACTAAGAAGAGACCCTTAACTGTAATAATTATCAGATGAAGTTAAATCAGGGCTGGGGTTGTGAGAGTCCACAAGAGGAGACCTTTAATTCTTTAATAAATTTTGCTCAGAATAGCCATTTTTGGATGGAGTAGAAGTAATTTCTGCCAATAATGCTCATGACAGAATTTTGCAATAATACAATTGTACATTTCTGTATGCCAGCATCTTTCATTTTCCTTGTTACCTTAGAAAGCTAAAAGACCCCATTAACTGAAAATGTGTCCCTAGAAAGGGTTTACTAAATTACTACATGGGAATCCAATTCCTCAGCTCAGCAACTGAACCTCTTTACATTTTAAAAGCACCATATTGCTGTAAGGTCAAAATTGAATATTGAAAACAGTGATGGAGTCTATATCTAATATTTGGGGTGGGGGGTAAAATTTCATACCTCTTGCTATACTTCATTTTTCTCTTTTTCTAGGAGAGAGAAAGTTTGTTCCCTGAAAAATAGAAATGACAAGCCATTTGGTTCTATTTCTTATGAAGTTAGATGTTAGCCAGTTGCTAGACTTCAGCTGTGATATATTCATGAGAAGAAACAAGCTGGAGACTTTTAGCCTGAAGTAAAAAACAGATGGAGTTGTTTTTTTACCTTTTTACAGAACGTGAGTTTTTAGCCATTTATTTTTCAAAAGTCCAGTTCTCAGCGGGGAGCATCCATATGTGTGACTACAATTTACATTCAGTTCTGAAACAAGAATGTGTCTCCATAAATTTGGCAAAACATGTTCTTAAAGTATGCCCTAGCATCCAAGAGTTCGAAATAACTCTTAAAACTCTCTTGTAGTTCAATGACATTGAAGGTTGGAACAAAGACAAAGCTATGAGAGAAACAAATCTTTATTAGTTCTATGAGAAAGTATTTAAATATCTTATCAGTCATACCAATTGTAAACTTTAGTCATTGATTAGCACATTGGGTGGAATTAGCTGACTTTCAACTTCCATGAGTGTCCGACCAATCAGGTAGTAATTTGTATCTAAGCAACGCAGAATGTGAAGCCACAATAACACTGGAACAATAAATAGTGCACAGTGAGTCCCACTGGTGTGGGACAAGAATCTGGTCAGCAGTCTGCTCAGGTTCTTGCCTGTTATTAAGAGTCCATCAAGCAAGAAGACAACAGCAAACACAGCCTTGAGAGATCATTGAAAACACATGACACAAAAAGCTTCCCTTAATGAGTATGTGTTCTTTATTATAGAAAGATTTAGGGCCACGCTTGTGGATAGTGAAGAGAACCATATTAGAGTATTAATGAAACAGCAGGGAAGAATGCAGGGCACAACCTTTGAAAGAATGACGTAGCCCAAGGACACAATATAAATTGGTTAGAATCAAATGGGCCCAAGGTGGCAGTCCAGTCAACTGCCACTAACCTTGATCTTCAGTATGACACATCAGCAAGCTAAATGACACACCCAGAGTCACCACGGTAGTTCCAAGGCCTACCATCACAGGTGGGAGGTGACCCAATTCCAGGAAATCTCTTCCCCCAAATGATTGGAATACTCCTTCTACCCATTCATTTATAACTTACCACTCCATAAAAGCTTGGACTTCCCACGTGGCGCTAGTGACAGAGAACCTGCCTGCCAATACAGGAGACGTAAGAGACGTGGGTTCCATCTCTGGGTCGGGAATGTCCTCTGGAGGAGGGCGTGGCAACCCACTCCAGTATTCTTGTTTGGAGAATCCTACAGACACAACAGCCTGCTAGGCTACAGACCATAGCGTTGCACAGAGTCAGACACAGCTGAAGTAACTTAGAACAAACACATAAAAGCTAGCCATACCACATTTCAAGGCCACACTTGGCCTCAGTGACAGCCCACACTGGGCCTGTGGAATGTGTTTCTCTATGGATAACCCACTTATTACCTATTGCTTCGTCTCTCACTGATTCTTTCTTAGATGAAACATCAAGAACCTGAGCTTCATTAGTTCCTGAAACCTGGTCTGTGATCTCAGTTGAGAGACTGTGGGCCTTGGCTGGGTTCAAATACCAGGCACATGGTTTCAAGTCCTAAGCAGGATTTTGGCTGGGGTTGAGTTCTAACTACATGAGCTCAAGACCCAATCTGAGGGGAATAGTTTCATTAACACTTGGACTCTATTAATACTTTCTACTGTATGTTCTAAAATTAAGAAAATTTGGCCTTTTAGAGTAACATTTCTAATTTGTGATTTTTTAATGTATGATAAAGTAACTGGCTTACATTCATGGCACTAAACTTAGATTTAGCATAGATAACTTCATGTGTTAGAGGTCACTCATTACCACCAAATGACCATCATTCCCTTTATCTTTAGCTGTAAAAGCTCTTGGCTCTATACATCTAAAAGACCATATAACCCTCCAGTCCCTGTTCTGTTATTGGTGACCCTGGGGCCAAGTTTTAACTATTTAGATGTGAGTGTTGTAGTGTATAAAGTTCGCAGAAAGTGTTTTTGGAGACACAGGGTTTTTTTTGTTTTTCTTCTTTCCTGCATTCTCTTTCCTGGAACTTCGGTGTGGTGACAGGTTCAAGCAGCCGTGGACGATCGGAAGAATAAGGGCCAGATGTTAGCAGTGGAGGAGTGGTAAACTGGAATAAGCCTGAGTTAGTGAGGGGCTCAGAGAACTTTATGATTACNTATTAATGGCTATTCATGAGAATCAGGAGAGACCATCGCACTGTTAACAAATTATTACTCTTGATGGATAGAATGTGCCTAATAAACTTGGCTGTTACATTTCTCTGCTCCATGCTTGAGATAGTTATTGATCTCTGCCTATGACACATATTTATGATGCCTTTGCCACCAGTCTTTGTGTAGCTTAAGAGGTTGGTGGTCTTGGCTCATTCTTTCTACGCTATTCTTATGTAACTGTTCTGCAGAAGTGTTATTTGGAAGTCTGTGGTTTTAGCTGATTTGATGCGTGGATTCTAGTTGGCTAAAGGCATTTGCTCAGAATCAACTCCCCTTTACCACTTAATTTCATCTTAAACATGCCTGCCTATTGCTACATGTTCTCATTTGTCTCCTGCTCTGCTTCTACTTTATCATGAAGATTCAGGATGCATGTAAAGTGTCTCACTCTTTTTGCCCACACTGCAGCTCTTTGTCTCTAGATGGACTAGATTTTAAACCATAGTACCTTATTCTACCGGAGATTACAAAGATCACCAGTTTTTCTCACTAAACTCACTACAGGAACTCGGTATAATTTTATGCCACACTTACAAGCATGCTGACTTTACTTCAGTCCCTTTTGGGATAATATTTTTAATTAAGGAAAGTGAAGAATAAAAAGAGAGATGGAGTGAAGGAAAGAAGGAAACAAGGAAGGAAGGAAAGAAGAGGTTTATGTTTTTCTATTTTTTATGCCTCCTAGCACAGCTCATAATCAATATGCCCTTCTCACATCACTCTCAGCTAACCAACAAACCAAGAAGACTAAAAGGGGTACATATGAATCTTGTGATTTATTTACTCTGTAGAAAGTTCTTATTTTAAGGTCAAAATTAGAAAACAGATCATTTAAATGGTTGAACATAGGTGTCGTTGCTGCTTTTCAAGCTTTCTGGGAAAGCTGCAAGATGACTGATGTACCAGCTGTGGTTGAGAGGCAAGAAATCTGCCCCTTCACTCTTTACCCACCATTTATAATCATTGTGACTTTCTGTGATCATTTTCCCTGATTTTATGAGCTGTTGGTTTTCCATGAAGACATGCTTGATTGTCTCCAAGAGTTCTGTGTTCCAGCATTGTTTGCTGGACTTGCTCCAAATAGTGTAGTCCAAAAAAAGATTCAGAGGGCTTCCCAGGTGGTGCTGGTGGTAAAGAATCCACCTGACAATGCAGGAGAATCAAGAGACGTGAGTTCGATTCCTGAGTTGGGAAGATCCTTTGGAGGAAGAAATGGCACCCTGCTCCAGTATTCTTGCCTATCAATCCCATGGAGAAAGGAGCCTGGTGGACTATAGTCCATGGGGCTGCAGAGATGGACATGACTGAGGGGCTAACACACACATCTCAGCTAACTGGATTATTTTTAACTAAGGTAGGTACTAGAATATATTTATCAAATATAGCTTTAATACATATTCCTTTGATTCTTACTTTTGTAAGTTACAGATTAACTACCTATTTTTTGGGGGCCATGTTCTCAAATGTCTTCATTTTAGCCTTTTTAAGAAGCTGTAAAAACAGTGTGTATGGCTATTAGGTATAGTATTATTAGCTTTGCTTGTGTGTCAGGATTAAATCCCATTTCACTCTGTAAAGTAGAATTTAGTTATGAAAACTCATGTTCATATGGCTAATTTAAAATACATTCAAATCAGTATTGACAGAAAATAAAATATTTATATGCAAAGAAGCAGCATGTAGTTCTTTTTTTTAAAAGAGTAAAAGAGAATCATTTTATCCTAAAGTGTCTGTTGTGTTCAAAATGTAAAATCGAGTCACAAAATGATGAAATAGAAAGTTGTAGGTTTGTAAAAAGAAAGTTTAACTACCTAAAATTATAATCCCATCAAAAAAGAATCCAGGAAAAAATAAAAAATAGAGAAATTGTTAAAATGTTGCCAAGATTGGGTCAGTTTTGGAGGTCTCTTAAGATCAAAAATATTAAAGAAGGTTGTGTCTTTCACTGCCAAATACTAACAACACAAACCGAGATTATTTTTTTTTTCCTATTAAAACAATCAGTTATGTTTGGGCTCATCTTAATAAGAAATAAGAAGAGTTTATTCTTTACTTTCCATGTCATCTACTCAAATAGCAGAGATTCTATAGCTTACCAGAATAATTGTTAGGTGTTGCACTGACTTTATCATCTCCTGGATTATTCCTTCACTTCTGAAAGAGCTAAGATACTTTAAACTGCATTCCTATTTTCCATGCTTATTTATCATGTCACTCTCTTGATCAACAGGTTGTCAAGCTACAATCTTTCATTGTTCTCAGATAATGGCATTCTTATGTTAATCAAGTGAATAAATCTCCTTCATATAACTCTTTTGACATTGTCCTCCCAAGATTCAGTTCAGTTCAGTCGCTCAGTCATGTCCGACTCTACGACCCCATGAATCGCAGCACGCCAGGCCTCCCTGTCCATCACCAACTCCTGGAGTTCACTCAGACTCGCGTCCATGGAGTCAGTGATGCCATCCAGCCATCTCATCCTCTGTCATCCCCTTCTCCTCCTGCCCCTAATCCCTCCCAGCATCACAGTCTTTTCCAATGAGTCAACTCTTCGCATGAGGTGGCCAAAGTACTGGAGTTTCAGCTTTAGCGTCATTCCTTCCAAAGAAATCCCAGGGTTAATCTCCTTCAGAATAGACTGGTTGGATCTTCCCAAGATTAGATCCTAACATTCAGAAAATACAATTTCCAGTGTGTCTTTTATACCTAATACTATTTTTACGATATATCAGATGGCCACAGAAATATCACAAATGTTTGTTCTTTTACTCTATAAAAACATACTGCTAAAAATAATTATCCTTGTTTGCAATGCTCCATATTTCTTACACAATTCAATACTATTCTGACAGAGGTCTGCCTGCAATGTGGGAGACCCGAGTTCGATCCCTGGGTAGGGAAGATCCCCTGGAGAAGGAAATGGCAACCCACTCCAGTATTCTTGCCCGGAGAATCCCATGGAGGGAGGAGCCTGGTAGGCAACAGTCCATGGGGTGTCAAAGAGTCAGATATGACTGAGCTGATGATTTATCAAAGAAGCCTTTCATTATATAATTTTTCTCAAATAAAATGTACATTTATAAATTCCTAGAGTACATAATTTTGATATACATATCGTACACATAGATATACACACAGGAGGGATATATAAATGTATAGAAATGTGCATATTTCAGAGACTGTATACTATGGAAATTTATAAGTACCACTACTGTATGCTTCTACCTCAGAGAAACTTTACCACAAGTTCTAAAGAATAGCTACAAGTTATACTGTAATAGAATATTTTATTTTATACATCATTCTGATACGTTTTGTCCTCTAAATAAATGTACCACAGCTGTTTAATTCTATCCCCAACAGGTAAGTTTAACTTTATTTTCATGATTGTTTAAAAGTTCTATGTAAGTAATAGGCTAGAAATTGGACCTTCAGTAAAGGAGAGTTTCAGGATCTTAGTGGAGAGAATAGAAAAGAAGCATGCTGGAAATTAGGCAGAACAGAGAGCCAAAAGTTAGATTTAGTTTTCACTTGACCCCTGAAGAGGATGACAAGTTCAGAAGAGGGAGATCAAGATTTGTAATTGACTGGAATCAGACCGATACTCTTTTTATGCACCTTGTTAACAAATATGAATTTGGACATTCTGTCAACAATTTTCAACTAACCCCACTAGGATCACTTTCCATTAGGTATCAGATAAGGACAATTAACATCCCAGGTAATCTATGCCACATGTTAAGTTTAATAGCTGACATGTGCTAAGAATTAATTATAAATCTTAACGTAAAGAGGAAATTTAAAATGGGAGAGCATTAGGATTATATTTCAGCTATTCTGACACATTTAATACTATTTACACTTAATTATGGAGAAATATTGAATGGTCAAGAGCCAAGGAACAAACCTGACAGTATAAAGTATTAATATTTGGGCATCTTTGTAGTTGTGCATCTCTACTTTCTAATTCCTTTAAGAAGTCAGCATATGTCTTCAGTTTCATGTTGAAGATGTACTAACAAGAGCTTTTAAATTTTGATGAATACCAAAATCAGTCATGGGATTTTAAAAGCAGATATAAGCCATACCATCCTAGATCAGGTGAATCAGAATATCTGAAGAAGAGTAGTTTTACAAATCTCCACCAAAGAATTGAAAGAGCAGTAAAAGTTGAAAGGCTGTTCACAGATACTGAAGATTTTATAGAGAGTCTTTTTCAACTTTTTCTGGCATTACTAAACAACTGAGTTTGTGAACACATAAAATCAGGAGAAAATATTTTACCCAGATGCTGCACAGAGCATCTTTCTCAAAGACCAAAAGTGAAATAAAGGCTCCAGAATTCAAAAATTACTTGAGATTCCAGATGGTTCACCTCCAGCAGCACTGGGTGGTGGTTTCGTTTGTAGCCCATCCCAGCTAGGATATATTTCTTTAGCGACAACAGTCTGGTCTTCATCAAAGTGGGAGCTTTAGGAAATACACATACATATAAAAGAAAACAGCTTGCAGCAGCCTCCTCTTTGGAGGTACATATAGAAACTTCAGTTAGCCACAGTCAAATTCCAAAGTGGAACACGGATGCAGAGATCAGACTACATTACCAAGGGAGGGGGGTGGTAGAAGGAGAGGGGTAGACTGGGGTTTTGAAGTTGGTAGATGCAAGCTATTACATTTAGAATGGATAAACAAGTTTCTACAGTATAGCACAGGGAACTATATCTATTTTCCTGGAATAAAACATAATGGAAAATAATATATATATATTTTAAAAAGTATATTTATATATATATGTATATATATACATACACATAACTGAATCACTTTGCTGTATAGCAGAGATTGGGACAACATTGTAGATGAACTATATTTGAATTAAAAGTAAATAAAATAAAATTCCAAAGGGGTATCAGAGATCACTTCAAAGTTATTTTTTTAAAAAATGAGGTATATTGTAGGAAAAGTCCAAAACTTAAGACGGAATTTTAATAGTTACCAAATAACTATTAGGCTACCATTCCAGGTACTTCGTATATTTTAAAATTCTTAAACACGTGGTATCTCAGAAATAAAACAAAACAAAGCAAGAATAAACAGAAATAACCTAAAAAAATTAGGCAAGTTCACATATCAACTGGTAAATTCAGGATTTAAACTTACTTTTTTTGGGGTTTTGAGCCATTTCTTCAACAATCTACATAGTTTTTAAAAAAGTCTAAACTATCATCAGTAATCCTGCCCATACATTATGTTTATAGAATAGGTGCTTACTGAGTAAAATGCTGTTAAAAAGCTAAATAAAGAAAGTTATCACATTCCTATAATATTGTGAGGGGAAAATTATGGGAAGCATTGGCGACAGTTACCTATAATTAGGATCAGGTGTAATTTTCTTATTTTTACTTTTTAGTACCAAGAGAAATGCAGAAAAGTTTCAACAAGTACATTTTTATTAGTGACTAGTTTTTAGTACTTTAGAACTCACCTTGATAAAACATAAAAATTGGAAAAAAAAAGACCCTTTCTTAAACATTCCAAGTCTCCAAATGCTTTAAAATCCAGTTCAGTGAATTCGACTTTCACCTGTAAAAATCAAAGTGACCCTGGTATAATGTTTTCTGAAAAGGCAGAATACTGAGTTTTGCTTTCACTTTTAGGGATCTATTTTTAAAGTGTACCCTTTCACTCATTACTAATTTCTCTGCAAAATGGGAATGAACAATCTCATTGAGAATTCTCTTGTAAACACTTGAGAATCTAATTTTACATGTTTGAAAAACATTAGTAATGAAAGTACACAATACAAGCCATTCTTATATTACACATGCCTGATTAATGATATGCCATTTATTATTCTCATATATAGTGTTCTAGTTCTTTAAGAATAACTGTTTCTGTTTCCCATTAGGCGTGGGGTAGCTACAATAACAGCAAGCTATATGTCTTAAATGTAATATAAGACTTCAGACTGAACCCTATTTCATGGACTAGTTTAAAGTGCCAGTATCACACAGAGCCCCTTTGAATAATGGAAGAGGCAAGCTGAGGCAACGTGAACAGACATTCATCTTTGTGCACACTGAAATGAGAGGCACAAAGACCTCTACTACTCGCAGTGGAGAGATGTGTGGAGGCATTCAAATATCAAAGATACTTAGCTGTTGAGGCAGATACTATATGTCTTCAGGTTTCAGTAAATCATTTCCCAGTTGTGCATGATTCAAAGTAAAATTTACAAAATAATCATAAAGAAACAAAGTATCATGGACTTTAGTAGCTGTTGTCTTTGGTTTCCCAGAATAATTTATTATCCTACCATCTCTAATAACTGTGTTTTCTTCCCTCGAGGAAAATGATTCCTAGAACAGATGAAGGATGAATTATGATACCTCCCACTTCTACCCAACCACTTCTACCCAAATGCTGCAGAGTAACATTTTACATCATAGCTCCTTATCATCACTGAGCACAGATATTGGCATTTGGCACCTTGGATCCCTGCCTAGAATTTTCCAAATTAGAAAAGAATGCTACATCTCTTGCTCTTTGAAGCTAACTTTAAAAGTGTGTGCCTGGGGAGAACAGCTACAAAGAGAAAACTTGTCTGGAATAGGGGACAACATTGAACTTTACCTAAGCACTCTGTTTAGAAGGTTAAGAAACCTATTCATCCCTTTTGTGTTCCAGGGAATGACACACTGCAATGAACCACTCTTCTGCATGACTTAGATAGGAATCCTGGGCAACTTGCTTTCCTATGCCAAGGCCAGCCCTCCATATTCATATTCTCTGCCTCTCACATAAATTAGCTGAGCTGTTTTATCCCTACTGATCATCTGAAGCAAAATGCTTGATAACAAAAATTTGACTAAATTTCTCTCCTTCACCCAGACCCCTCAACTCTGACCCATCTTCAGCCTGTTCCAACACACAACCCCTCCTGCAAATAGTCAGGACTCAGGGCAAAACTTCCTCTGATCTGCTGTCCAATCATGCCACTCTTTCAATCCACTTCCAACACAGTTTAGATAGAAATCCCTTTTATTTAAAGAAACTTGCAGATCTTGCAGTCAAAGCATTCTCCTTACTGCAATAGTTCCATTCTTTTCTTTGCAAACTCGTTCTGAATAAAGTTTCTCCTTATGAAGTCCTGATTTCTCCTTTACTTGCCAGATAGAATGAAGGCCACTGACAAGCAGAGGCAAGAAGGATGAGAAGTAAAAGAAGGGTATGTCTTGACTGTCCTAAATTCAAGATTTGATTCCTGAAGCTAATTATGTAATCTATAACCTTTGACCGAAGCAATGGGTTCTAAGTCCAATAGCTTTTACCTCCACCAAACACTCCTTTTCTCAACTCTCTGTTTTCTCTTAAAGTACTGATCATATTTTTTTATTTGAGGTTTGAAACATTCCATAATTTTAATGTCATGGATTGAAATTCCTTTTGTTCTAGCACAGAGAGCAGAAGAGTGGAGAGTAAGGGTTTAGGGGGGTGGGTTAGTAGGGTAAGAGGAGATAGTAGTCAAAGCTCCCTAGAAAGGAATTTCTCTTCCAATATCCTTTTCACATCCATATTAAAATTTAGAGATGCTTCTATGTTTAAAAGCTCATCTACAAAAAATGCAAATATATGTGGATATGAATGATAATGTATGTGAGGCAGTATAAAAGAGAAAGGAAATGTCCTTTGTAGCAATGCAAATTTGAGTTTCAATCCCAGCTGTGTGATCTTTACTAAGATAACTTCTGCATCTATAAGAAGAAAATACAGATTTTTTCTTATTAGATTGTTCAGATGATTAAATGAGATAATGCTGCAGTGGTTTGCAAGGAACTTGGCCCATAATAATCCCTGAATAAATAATATTTATTATCACAAAAATCTTTTGTAAATTGAAGAATAACCTTCAGAAGTAAGAGAGTACATTCTTGTTTCCTTGAGAAGAATGCTCATTATAATCTGTTCCTTTCTCAGAGATAACAGAAGTTATAGAGGAGAAAAATGGGGAGCTTCCTTTGACCTGTTCCTAGCATATTAAACCTAGGCATCACCTTTGATTCTCTCTTTAATTGCCTGATCTCCTGCCATCCATTCAATATTTATTAGATCTAGTGAATCTCTATCCAAACATTTTCTTTAACACTCTGCTCTTTTGGTTAAGTCTCACATTATCTGTCTCTCATCAGGATATTTCAGTATCTTGCTACTTGGTTTTTAACAGATCAGATTTTTCTTCCATGCATTCCTCTGAATGTGCTCTCCTCTAAGTAATCTGTGAGCATTCCCTGTTATCTTAACTAAATTATTGCAGAAATCTTAAAATTGGATTTTGTTTCAGATAAAGGTAAAAGTCTGGACTTTCAGTTCAGTTCAGTCGCTCAGTCGTGTCCGGCTCTTTGCGACCCCATGAATCTCAGCACGCCAGGCCTCCCTGTCCATCACCGTCTCCTGAAGTTCACTCAAACCCACGTCCATCGAGTTGGTGATGCCATCCAGCCATCTCATCCTCTGTCATCCCCTTTTCCTCCTGCCCCCAACCCCTTCCAGCATCCAAGTCTTTCCCAATGAGTCAACTCTTCACATGAGGTGGCCAAAATACTGGAGTTTCAGCTTTAGCATTATTCCTTCCAAAGAACACCCAGAGCTGATCTCCTTTAGAATGGACTGGTTGGATCTCCTTGCAGTCCAGGGGACTCTCAAGAGTCTTCTCCAACATCACCATTCAAAAGCATCAATTATTTGGTGCTCAGCTTTGGTGAGGTACAAAAACAAGATTCAAGCTCAGGCTTTTATCTTTCATAAGAGAGGTAAGAAGGAGGAATTATGTTGTAAGTTTGGGAAGAAGTTTGCTTAAGAATGTTGTACAGCCAGAGAGGTAGACCCTGGCGGGCATTATCACCTGCCCACCCAGTGTACATTCTCTTCAGCCTCCCCACTTATATTACTTTGGTTTAGGATGGACAGTAGTATTTCCAGCTTAAAATTAAATTTCTTGTGTTCCCTTGTAGTTTTTATATGACAAAATTCTGGAAAATGGAATGGAAATTTGCCAGGGAGAGTTTTATTTTTCATATGTGGGTAATACTCTTCTTTTTGTTATCTTCTGCTTCCTCCTCTTGGGGTTCCCAGGTGGCACAGTGGTAAAGAATCCACCTGCCAATGTAGGAGGTGCAAGAGACAGAGGTTCAGTCCCTAGGTTGGGAAAATTCCTTGGAGTAGGAAATAGAAACCTACTCCAGTATTCCTGCCTGAAAAATTCCATGGACAGAGGAGCCTGGCAGGCTACAGTTCATGAGATTGCAAAGAGTTGGGCACAATTGAGCGCACACACACACACAATTTTTCATCTTAATGCCTGAAATGTGGTGCTTGGAGATATAGAAACTAACCATGACACTAAGGACTGTAGATCAGAAACAAGGAAGGAGACTAAGGCACTGTGGTGTCATGGGGCCACTGCATTGGCCTTCACCTGCCCCTTTCCAGACTTTTTTCACCCGCTGAAAGATATTCCCTTTTTTGGTTCAGTCATTACTTCTGGAGATTTTCTGTTCATTTATTTTAACAGAACACCAAGGGACACTCTGATAATTCTTTTCAGTTTTTCTCTAACATTCAGGGGAGACCAGTAAGCTCTGCCCTGAACACCATGATAATGGAAGCTTTAAATTTTTAAGGTTTTAATCTCAGTCTTTTAATACTTTGTCTCTTTCTCTTTCTATAAAATATTGAACATATACAAAAGCAGCAAATACTGTAATGAGCTCCCTTTTATCCATTAGCTAGCTTCAAGATGATCAACTCATTTCCATTTTATCCATAACTTCACCTACTGTTTCCACTCTCACCACTATTTTATTTTCTAAGCAAATCTAAAATGGCTTATTTTAAAAGTACAAAGTGGAATGTAGTATCATTTTACTTAGAGAAATGTAGGTATTAGCAATAAACACATTAGCAAATAAATCAATTAGCCCAAAAGTCCATTACTGTCACTGAGGAGAGGACTGAGTCTAAGATCAGATGATGCCCCTTCCCACCCTTCTGCACCCAGAGAAACTTCCATATGGTACATGCAAAAATCAAAGCAAAGAGAGATATAATGGCAGAAGCACACATTGGTTATCCAAGGACTTAGGGACAACCAAGACTGAAGAGTAGTGGGAAATAAGGAAATAAATGATGCTCAGAATGGATTAAAAATATCTCCCTAATTTTCCATCAGGAATCTGCAAATTAACAGTGCTTTGTCAACAATTACTACAACTAATAAAGTAAATGTCACACTATTCCATCTAAAATGATAATTACTTTGCACACTGTTTAACCTACAACCTTGAAAAGAGTCTCATCATCCAGTCTGATGCCAAGATCCTTATCCTTTTATTTTTAGATATACCATATATTTTATAAACATACCCACTGACAGATGAAAAGAAAGGGTACTTGTACTTACAGTCTCTCTTCCACTTTTTCATTTTTCTATTTTTAGTTTCTTATCAGTATGGTATATTTTACTGCCNAACAAAAAAAAAAATAAAAAAAATAAAAACAAAAATATGTTATGGTCATCTCAAGGTAAGTGAGTGTTTATATTTTCTAATTTCTGTGTACCTACATGTCTTCAAATAATTTTGCATGAATTAGAGTATATGATACATGCTATATAATCTTTTAACTTTTGTTTCCCTCTCCTCTCTTCCTTCTCCTCCTCTATATCCTCTTCCCCTTCTTTCTCTCTCCTCCTTGTTTTCTTCACCTTAATTTTCTAAAATTAGACTACTCCTTCTTCAAGTTAACATCAAGTTTGGAAACAAAATTTTTGAATTACAATCTTGAGTCCACCAGATATGGAGACAGTGTAGAGCAAGATGCCATGTCCTTACTTGTAAAATAAGAGTAATGCTAATCTCAATATTTTAAGTTATTATCTTGAGTATTCATATACAAAAGGTTCTTTATACATTATCTGGTAAAGAGAAAATTTAAGCAACATGAGCTGTGTTAACGGCTCATCTTTCCCAATTTTCTTCTCACATTTTTCATCTGGGTCACAGCATTCCAGCCACATGGGGTTTCTCTCTGTGCCTTCAACAGGCTAAGATTTTTCTCTTAGGGTCTTAGCACTGGTGGTCTCATTCTTTGGAATTTTACCATCTATTTACTTATGCATCTTTTCTTCCCCTTCACTTTGCCCACTAAAGTATAAACTCTAAGAAAGTGGAAATCTGGATTTCTTTTTCTAATGTCTATCCCCTAACACCATGTATGAAACAGAGTCTCCTGTTTAACATGTACTTGTTAAATGAATGATTTCATTTTATATTCAGTCACAGAGTGACCTATAAAAAAGGATCCTCTATGACCAACCTCCCAGAATATTGGAAATAAAAGCAAAAATAAACAAATGGGATCTAATTAAACTTAAAAGCTTCTGCACAACAAAGGAAAGTATAAGCAAGGTGAAAAGACAGCCTTCAGAATGGGAGAAAATAATAACAAATGAAGCAACAGACAAAGAAATAATTTCAAAAATATACAAGCAACTCATGCAGCTCAATTCCAGAAAAATAAAAGACCCAATCAAAAAGTAGACCAAAGAACTAAACAGACATTTCTCCAAAGAAGACATACATATGGCTAACAAACACATGAAAAGATGCTCAAAATCATTCATTATCAAAGGAATGCAAATCAAAACCACAAAGAGGTACCATCTCATGCCAGTCAGAATGGCTGTGATCCAAAAGTCTACAAATAATAAATTCTGGAGAGGGTCCAAAGAAAAGGGAACTCTCTTACACTGTTGGTGGGAATGCAAACTAGTACAGCCACTATGGAGAACAGTGTGGAGATTCCTTCAAAAACTGGAGATAGAACTGCGTTATGAACTTTCAGTCCCACTGCTGGGCATACACACCAAGGAAACCAGAATTGAAAGAGACACGTGTACCCCAATGTTCATCACAGCACTGTTTATAATAGCCAGGACATAGAAGCAACCTAGATGTCCAGCAGCAGATGAATGGATAAGAAAGCTGTGGTACATATACACAATGGAGTATTACTCAGCCATTAAAAAGCATACATTTGAATCAGTTATAATGAGGTGGATGAAACTGGAGCCGATTATACAGAGTGAAGTAAGCCAGAAAGAAAAAGACCAATAAAGTATACTAACACATATATACGGAAATTAGAAAGACGGTAATGATAACCCTGTATGCGAGACAGCAAAAGAGACACAGATGTATAAAACAGTCTTTTAGACTCTGTGGGAGAGGGCAAGGGTGGGATGATATGGGAGAATGGCATTGAAACATGTATAATATCACATATGAAACAAATCGCCAGTCCAGGTTTGATGCATGATACAGGGTGCTTGGGCCTGGTGCATTGGGATAACACAGAGGGATACGATGGGGAGGGAGGTGGGAGGGGGGTTCAGAATGGAGAACACATGTACACCCATGGCGGATTCATGTCAATGTATGGCAAAACCAATACAATATTGTAAAGTAATTAACCTCCAATTAAAATAAATAAATTTATATTTAAAAAAAGAATAATAAAAGTGAGACTGAATTCTTTCTTGAAGGTTATAGCATTGTTGAATTGGGCTTGAATCCAATTTTCTTTGCTGTGTCTAGTGTTCTTAACTTCTGTTTCTCAAATGTTACTTTTTTTTATTATGCACACATTCAGCCTGTTCAATAGAGTTGTAAATCTCTTCAAATCATGCATTTTACTGTCTTTAGTTTATATAACAACACTTAGCTCACAATAAATACACAGCAAGCATTTGCTGTTAGCAATGATTCTCCTTCATGTGTTTATGTTTTTACCTGTAGTATGATATACATAAAAATGACTCTTTCTAAGCTTCTTATAAAACATTGTTTGTGTAGGTGCTCCTAGTTAAAGTTCATTTGCAACATGTGTGCAAAGACTGTCAATAGCACTCCTAGGAGACATTGATGGTTCCTGAATCTCAATCTACACAGCAGATCAGGCAAGGAAATGAGAGCCAGAAGACAAGGGGAAGAGAGTGCAGGTAATCCTATGTCAGTTCAGAGGAAGGAGACAGTTGTAGTTTACAAAGAAAGGTAAACTATGCAAGTGCTGTGCAGGGCCTATGATGACCAAAGACACCTAAATGGGATGTTGCAGACAGAAATAGACACTGATAGAAGGAGTAAAGCAGTTTTTGAAATATCTAGAAAGTTAGTGCTTGTAATGAGCTTAACTCTCCCAAGACATAAAAGAATGTTCCTAGCATGGACTCTTAAATGATCAGGCTGACAAAATTATGTATTGTATAATATATGACATGGAATGATAACTCTTCCTTATATTTAAAGCTGGAGAGAAATGAAGGAGCGATGTGTATAATGTGAGGCAAGAAGAATGTTTTGCAACACTCTTCAATCATTTACTTTAATATCTAAAAATCTAACATGTATATCCTCTTCTCTCCATTCCTACAGCAGTGGAATAGTTCAAATCCTCATCTTGTATATCCTGGATCAAAACAGAATCCTCCTGACCCCAGAGGCCAAGCCACAGTCTCTGGAAGGATCCTCTGAATTGCAAGCTGACCATGCACTCCACTGCTAAGTAGCACTGCAGGCTCCTGGTCAGAGTGGTCAGTTCTTTAACTCTCATTACATTTATCCTGGGCCACTCATAAACTGAGCACAAAAGAATTGATGCTTTTGAACTGTGGTGTTAGAGAAGAATCTTGAGAGTCCCTTGGACTTTAAGGAGATCCAACCAGTCCATCCTAAAGGAAATCAGTCCTGGGTGTTCACTGAAAGGACTGATGTTGAAGCTGAAACTCCAATATTCTGGCCACCTGATGTTGGGAAAGATTGAAGGCAGGAGGAGGAGGGAATAACAGAGGATGCGATGGCTGGATGGCATCACTGACTCAATGGACATGAGTTTGGGTAAACTCTGGGAGTTGGTGATGGACAGGGAGGCCTGGCATGCTGCAGTTCATGGGGTGGCAAAGAGTCGGACACGACTGAGCAACTGAACTGAACTGAACTGAACTCAAGTATTCATAGTTGTCCTCCAGCTGTTAAATACATAGTACCACTCAGGAAGCCTGCAAAATGTATATCTTTGGGCCTCAAAGATTTGAATTATATTTTGTTGTATACTCACTCAGTCGTGTCCAACTTTGTGTGACTCATGCACTACAGCATGCCAGGCATCCCTGTCCTTCACTATTTCCCAGAGTTTACTCAAACTCATGTCCATTGAGTCAATGATGCCATCCAACCAGCTCATTCTCTGTCGCCAATCTCTTCTCCTGCCCTCAATCTTTCCAGAAACAGGGTTTTTTTCCAAATGAGTTGGCAACATTAGCAAGAAAATATTAAATTTGGCATCTCAAATTCAAAATTTTAGATGAGTTGTTCTTTGAGCTTCCAAAACGAAATCAAATAAGGTCCATGTTCTATGAAAATGTTGTGAGAGTGCATTGATGTTTAAGTTAAAAAAATTGAACCATGCAGCACAAAATGTAAAGAATGCTGTCCTTATACATAATATGTAATTTTGGACATAGAGCTGTAATCCTGTAATAAATGACCATTTGCCTGCCCTAAAATTTAAAGGCTGGAGGTTAATACCTTTGAGTTTAGTAGAATAACAAATTAGAAACACTCATTTTTCAAACTATTATATTAAAATGTGAGTTGATACTAATATACCTACCAAAGCTGGACTATAAATATATTTTTGCAAGTGAATAAAATGGATGTAAAAATTATATCCAATTATTCAGTCAGCAGTGTTCTACAACAATTACTCAGCCATTAAAAAGAAATCACACCATTTGCAGCAACATGGATGAACCTGAAGACTGTCATACTGAGTAAGTCAGTCAGAGAAAGAGAAATATCATGATATACCTTATATGCAGAATTTAAAAAGAAACAGTACAAATGAACCTATTTACAAAATAGAAGCGGACTCACAGACTTAGAGAATGAACTTATCGTTACCAGGGAGGAAGGAAGAGAGAAAGAGGTAGTTAGGGAATTTGAGATTAACATGTACACACAACTATATTTAAAATGGATAACCAAAATGGACCTATTGCATAGTACAGGGAACTCTGCTCAGTGTTATGTGGCAACCTGGATGGGAGAGAAGTTTGGAGGAGAATGATCATGTATATATTTGACTGAGTCCTTTTGGTGTTCAACTGAAACTATCATAATACTGTTAATTGGCTATATTCCAATGTAAACTAAAAAGCTTAAAAAACACAATTTTTGCATTTGAGTAAAGTGGATATAAAATTATATCCAATTAATAATTCATCAGTATTCTTCAGAAATACTTTCCAGTGGTAGGAGGACATTTTTTAAATGAGTAAAGTACATAAAAGTTCCCATTCTTTATTCTAATGATTATGTATAGATACAAGGACACCACAACATTTGGAAATTAATAAATATATGGACGATTTCAGTAGACAGATTTTTAAAGTCCAAGCTATGTTTTTATTAACTGACCTAAAGAAAAAAAAAAAAGGTTATTTCTGAACAAACCGTAGGCTTTTTCTTAACAAGGACCTAAGTACATGCATGCCTTTAGGATACCTTTATAATTACATGGCTAATAAACTATTGTATATTCTGATGTATAAATAACAAAAAATACTAAGTTGTTCCTATGAGAACATTTCAGAGTATTATTGGATGCATTTTTTTTTTTGCATTTTACACTTAAAAAGTACTTTAATAATCTTACAGTGCTGGGGATCCCAATGTGTTTTTTAGCTAAGTTTCTTGCTTTTTCATTTTCAGTTCAGTTCAGTCACTCAGTTGTGTCCGACTCTTTGAGACCCCATGAATCGCAGCACGCCAGGCCTCCCTGTCCATCACCAACTCCTGGAGTCCACTCAGACTCACATCCATTGAGTCGGTGATGCCATCCAGCCATCTCATCCTCCGTTGTCTCCTTCTCCTCCTGCCCCCAATCCCTCCCAGCATCAGAGTCTTTTCCAATGAGTCAACTCTTCACATGAGGTGGCCAGAGTACTGGAGTTTCAGCTTTAGCATCATTCCTTCCAAAGAACAGCCAGGACCGATCTCCTTTAGGATGGACTGGTTGAATCTCCTTGCAATCCAAGGGACTCTCAAGATTCTTCTCCAACACCAGAGTTCAAAAGCATCAGTTCTTCAGTGCTCAGCTTTCACAGTCCAACTCTCACATCCATACATGACTACTGGTAAAACCATAGCCTTGACTAGATGGACCTTTGTTGGCAAAGTAATGTCTCTGCTTTTGAATATGCTATCTAGGTTGGTCATAACTTTCCTTTTAAGGAGTAAGTGTCTTTTAATTTCATGGCTGCAGTCACCATCTGCAGTGATTTTGGAGCCCAAATAAATAAAGTCTGACACTGTTTCCACTGTTTCCCCATCTATTTCCCATGAAGTGATGGGACCAGATGCCATGATCTTCGTTTTCTGAATGTTGAGCTTTAAGCCAACTTTTTCACTCTCCTCTTTCACTTTCATCAAGAGGCTTTTGTAGCTCCTCTTCACTTTCTGCCATAAGGGTGGTGTCATCTGCGTATCTGAAGTTATTGATATTTCTCCCGGTCATCTTGACTCCAGCTTGTGCTTCTTCCAGCCCAGCGTTTCTCACACTTTTTCATTTTACAGAGTTGCATTTAAGTAAGAATTTAAAAAAAATCATTGTTTCTTGACTTATACACATATAAATGCCTATGATAAGATGTATGTATTAGTGTACATTTAATTTAATAATTTTATATGTATCTTATTAGAATTTTATTTTATAATCTGCTTTGTCAAAGGTACACAGAATGAAAAAATGAGAAGCTGATAATAATGATAGCTAATATTTTTTATGTTTCATAAAGTATAAAATGGTCTTCCCAGGTGACATTAGTGATAAAAAAAAAACCTGCCTACTCCAGTATCCTTGTCTGGAGAATTCTATGGACAGAGGAGCCTGACAGGCTTCATTTCTTGGCGTCACAAAGAGTTAGACATGATTGCAGTGGCTTAGCATACATGCACACATAAAGTATATAATAAATTTGCCTGCATTTACTCATTTGATCCCTAACATCAACTCTTTCAGGTGGGTATATATATATTTTCCCATTCTACAGATAAGGATATTGAGGCACAAAAAAATAGAGAAAGTTTCCCAGGAAGGTAATCAAGTAAAAGAGCCAAGATTTGAACTGTGTCAATATGCTTCCAGTGTCTGGTTGTTTAAACAATGGATTAACTCCCTATTGTGCTTGTTTGCAATTATCAGTTTCACCTGCTGAACTCACTGAGCCTCAGGTTCCTCATAAGAACAATTAAGTAGGAGTGCTGCAATGTTTAGCACACAACACAAACATCCTTGTATAGTCAGGCCACTCGAGATGGCCAGTCTCTTACTATTTGTATAGCCCCTGCTCAACCAGTGCCCTTGCTTCATCTAAACCCCATTCACATGAACATGCCTGCTCCAGAACCTTAGGTCAGAATGGCTGTACCTGCTGAGCTTTTAAAAAGAAACACCTTCCCTCCTGACCTTAACCTGAGAGGCTGAAGGCAACGTGCCCCACAGGCAGGTTTCCCTGGGAGCTGATGAGCCAAGCTGATATCAATTCTCCCTCTAAACTAGACCTCCTTTCTCCCCTGAGCAGCAGAGACTCCTGCCACATCCTTCTCACTGTCCATCACACTGAGTGGGATGTCATCCCAGGGCCTTGCGTCAGACGTAAGATGCCCTATATTGAACCACTGATGTTTCTGCCACTCTCTCTGGGGTCTTCTGTCTTGAGGTCAGGCATCTACAAGGTTTGCAGGCCTGTGGGGTGTGGTGTAACACCTCTTGAGCCATCCAGGAGGCTGAGGAAATGCTTGTGAGTGCTGAGATGTGGGCAAGTAAGGATGAGAAGAGAAAGCTGTGGCATAATCCCGAGGTGGCCATCCCCCAGCCTGTGGGGATGTATGGTAGCTGTCTACTATGAGAGATGTATTTCTCTCTCTCTCTCTCTTTTTTTTTTTACTTTATTTTACTTTATAATATTGTATTGGTTTTGCCATACATCAGCATGAATCCGCCATGGATGTACATGAGTTCCTAATCCTGGACCCCCCTCGCTATACCATCTCTCTGGGTCATCCCAGTGCACCAGCCCCAAGCATCCTGTATCCTGCATCAAATCTAGACTGGCGATTCATTTCTTACATGATATTTTACACATTGAGAATATCCTGTTAACCTCAGAGCCTCTTTAGTTTAAAAGTAGCAGTCCTGTGCTCATGGCTCATCTGATTGCATGGGATTGGCTGGTGAATACAGACAAAATTCAAGGACCTGGATTATCTATAAAATACAAATATACCCCAGGCCCAGCACCCCTAAATGATTATAGATGCACACTTTTGAGATATGAACTCTGGGACAGGCTTGTGAATTGGATATGGTCAGTTACCAAGAATTTGGTTAGAGACATTAGCAATAGCAAAGTTTAGAAAGAGTATCCTGGGGCTGCTGTTCCCAGCTTTGGAAGGAGACAGAGCAAGGATTGAGTGCAATGAAACAACTATTTTCAGTCTATGATGCATTACAACAGTGAAGACATTATAAAAGACCTACCCAAGGCTTTGAGCGGTGCAAAGAAACCACCACACAAGATCTAGAAGATTGGAGAAGGAAATGGCCACCCACTCCAGTGTTCTGGCCTGGAGAATCCCAGGGACAGGGGAGCCTGGTGGGCTGTCATCTATGGGTTGCACAGAGTTGGACACGACTGAAGCGACTTAGCAGCAGCAGCAGGATCTAGAACAGCTGTGTGTGACATACAGGACGCCCATGGACATCGATAGTGACCAAAAATCCACTTTATGGGCCATGAAGTTAAGAAATGGACTGGTAAAAAGACATATGCTGCCATTCCCCTTGCCTACAATGTCACTGATGCTTGGCTATTTAAATAGCAATGGAGATGAGAAACCTGTCCTCTCAAAATATGGACAGAGCCAGAAGCAACTGACCCAGTGCTTATACCATCTTAACCCAGAGGCCACTAGCGAACATCATCTGAGTTCAACTGCTGACCATCAGAGGACTATTGCCCTTGCCACAGGATTCACCCCCAGGAGAAGAGAGAAGAAAATGGTTCTGGAACTGGCAGGTAAGTCCCGTTTGGTTTGAGTTTGTGGGGAATGGGATTAGAAAGGGCCTTATAGATTTCACCTATGTTCAACTAGACTCACCTAAAATTAAGACCTCCTGGTCGCCATACTAGAGAAAGGCACCGTTATATTAACTTTGTGGTTTGTTGCTACACTGCTGCTCCAGTATTTGTCACCTGCCATTGCCACTGAGGGTGGACATACAGTATGGTACTGCAGGGGGACAAAACCTACTGACAGGAGTGTCTGCGACCCCATGAGTCGCAGCACGCCAGGCCTCCCTGTCCATCACCAACTTCCAGAGTTCACTCAGATTCACGTCCATTGAGTCAGTGATGCCACCCAGCCATCTCATCCTCTGTCGTCCCCTTCTCCTCCTGCCCCCAATCCCTCCCAGCATCAGTCTTTTCCTTTGAGTCAACTCTTCGCATGAGGTGGCCAAAGTATTGGAATTTCAGCTTCAGCATCATTTCTTCCAAAGAAATCCCAGGGTTGATCTCCTTTAGAATGGACTGGTTGGATCTCCTTGCAGTCCAAGGGAGTCTCAAGAGTCTTCTCCAACACCACAGTTCAAACGCATCAATTCTTCGGTGCTCAGCATTCTTCACAGCCCAACTCTCACATCCATACATGACCACACATTGACCCAAAAAGTGCCTGGCTCCAAAGTCTGCCTACTTCTTAGATTCTCAGTAACTGCTGTTGTCTGTATTGCATTTGTGGTACTTGGTTGTAGTCTTCCTCTACATACCTGACCTTAGGGATATCAAGGAAAGGGGGAAGACTAAGATGTAAGGCTTGTTCAGGCTATGTTGGGTGGAGGGTTTGGTTAGGCCCCTCAAAATGGCTGTTCTCTTGCTCTTTGTATATCCCTTACTTGACCATTCCCTGCTTTGCTTACACCCTGCTCACATGAATGCACTTGCCCTTTGCTGCTTATGTCAGAATTGCTTCACCTGATAGTTTATTAAAAGAAAACATCTTAAAAAAAAAAGAAAGAAAAAAAAAAACATCTACCCAACTGATGGTCATTAACCTTAGAGGCCATGAGCAACATAGCCCATAAGCTGGTTTCCCAGGTAGCTGATGAGCCAAGCTGACATCAGTTCTCCTTCTAAACCAGAGCCTACTTCTCCCCTGATCAGGGCAGACTGATGCTGTGTCCTGCTCATTGTCTATTGAACACAGTGCAGTGTAGCTCCAGGACTGCTTCACATGTAACATACCCCATGTACTGAACCACTGATGTCTGTCACTGTCATTGAGCTCTTTTTCCAGCCTCAAGGTTGGTCCACTGCAAGGCTTTCAGGCCTGCCAACAACTCTTGAGCCAGCCAGGAGGCTGAGAAATACCCGTGAGTGCCAGGATGTGGGCAAATAAGGATGGGAACAGAAAGCTGTGGGGCTAATCCCAAGGTGGTCTTCCTCCAGCCTGTGGGGACTTGTGGCAACTGTCTATTGTCAGAGATGTCTTTCTCTTTCCATGGCATCGAGGATATCCTGCTAACCTCGGAGCCTCTTTCCAATTTAAAAGTAGCGATCCTGTGCTTATGGTTCATCTGCTTGCAAGACAGTGGCTGGTGAATACAGACAAAATGCCAGGAGCTGGATTATCTACACACCCCAGACTCATCACCCCTAAGCAATTATAGATGCAGGCTTTAGGAATCGTAACTCACTGAGAGGCTTGTGAATTGGCCAACATCATTTACCTAGAAGGGTTTGGTCAGGGACTGTGACAACAGCGAAATAACCAAAGAGTACATTGGGGCTGCTGGTCCCAGCTATGGAAGGAGGCAGAGTAATGATATATTGTGATGGAACAGCAGCTATTTGCAGTATACAATGCATTACAACAGTGCAAGACATAAAAGGGCTACCTAAGGCCTTGAGCCACATAAAAAAACCACTATGCAGGATCTAGAACAGCTGTGTGTGACATATAGTACCCCTCTGGACATTGATAGCTACCAAGGAATCCTCTTTATTGGCCACAAAGTTCAGGAAAGAATCAATAAAAATGACAAATGACCAAATACTGCTTCTGTTTATGGCTGAGTAATATTCCCCTGTGTATATGTAACTCTATCCCTTTGCCTGCTGATGGACATTTAGGCTGTTTCCAAGTCCTGGCTAGTGTGAATAGTACTGCAGTGAACATTTGGGTGCATGTGGTTTGTTTTTGGGGTATATGCCCATTTGTGGGATTGCTGGGTCATATGGTAGTTCTATTTTTAGTTTTTAAGGAACCTGAATACTGTTTTCCATAGTGGCTATCCCAATTTACATTTCACCAACAGTGCACAAGCATTCCCTGTTCATACCCTCTCCAGCATTTATTGTTTATAGATTTTTTTCTGATGATGGTCATTCTGACTGGTGTGAGGTGATACCTCATTGTGGTTTTGATGTGCATTTCTTTAACAATTAGTGATGTTGAGCATTTTTTCATGTGTTTCTTGACCATCTGCATGTAGACAGAGAGTCATACAGAGTGAAATTAGAAAAAGAAAAATATTGTATATTAATGTATATGTGTGGAATCTAAAAAATGGTACAGATGAACTGATTTGCAAGGCAGGAATAGAGATGCAGACATAAAGAAGGACATGTAGACACAGAGACTGTGGGATGAACTGGGAGACTGGAATTGATGTATATGCACTACCTCATGTAAAATGGAGAGCTAGTGGGAATCTGATGCAGGGAGCTCAGCTGGTTGCTCTGTGATGACCTAGATGGGTGGGAGGTGGGCATAGGAGAGAGATTCAAGAGGGAAGGGATATATGTATACTCCAGTACTCTTGCCTGGAAAGTCCCATGGATGGAGGAGCCTCATAGGCCAGGGTCCATGGGGTCGCTAAGAGTCAGACTGAGCAACTTCACTTTCACTTTCCACTTTCATGCATTGGAGAAGGAAATGGCAACCCACTCCAGTGTTCTTGCCTGGAGAATCCCAGGGACCAGGGAGTCTGGTGGGCTGCCATCTATGGGGTCGCACAGAGTTGGACATGACTGAAGCGCCTTAGCAGTAGCATAGCTAATTTACTTTGCTGGACAGCAGAAAATTACCCAACATTGTAAAGCAACTATAATTTTAAAAAAAAGTGGCATACATTGCCATTTCCACCTACCTTATAATCGCTGCTGCCAGGATACTTTGACAAAAATTGAGATGGGAAAACTGCTCTCAAAATATGGACTCATCCCTGGAGCAATAGTCCCAGTGCTTATGCATGTTAACTCAGAGGCAACTAGTTAACACAATCCAAGTTCAACTGTTGATCACCAAAGGACCATTGCCAACTGTAGGTCAGAACAACAACTCGTGCCCTTGCCACAGGATCTACCCCCGCAGGAAAAATAGTAGAAAATACCCCTGAAAAGAGCAGTTGAGTCCCCAGGTGGTTTGAGTTTGCTGTCTTGTGGGTAATAGGATTAGAAAGGGCCACACAGATTTCTCCTGTCTTCTACCAAATCCACTTAAAATTAATTCCTCCAGGTCTCCTTAAGGCACCATTATATTAACTTTGTGGTTTGTTGTTTACACTGCGCTCCAGTATTTGTCAGCGGTCATGGGGACTGAGGGTGAACTGGCAGTATGCTCCTGTAGGCCAGGACCCAGACCGCTAGCAGAGCTGCTGTTGCTGCTTGTATTTTGCTTACTGGTCATAATTTTCCCCACATTATGTCTGATAAACAGCTCACACTTCCTCTCTGGTCTCAGCAGAAGGAATATATTCATGGACCAAGCAACAATAGACTCACTGTGAAATGAGTTGGATTGCTGAGTCTGCAGTGAGATGCCTTTGTCATCCTCTTCTGAATTTCCATTAAAAATTAACCCCACAGTGGGCTCACCTTTTATTCTTGATCTTCTTTACCCGTTGTTGTTTGTGTTGCATTTGTGATATCTGGTTGCAGTCCACCTCTACACACCTGACCCCCTTCACGGAAGAAGGGAAAAACAAAATTGTAAGGGTTGTGCAGGGTACGTTGGGGTGAGTGTTAGGTCAGGTCTCTCGAAATGGCTGTTCTCTTGCTCTGTATGTCCCCTGCTCAACCAGTCCCTGCTTCACCTACACCATGCTCACATGAATGTGCTTGCCCCCTACCCCGTAAGTCAGAATGGCTCCACCTCCTGAATTATTAAAAGGAAACACCTTACCTAGTGATGGTCATTAACTTGAGGGGCTGGGAATGTGTCCTGGGAGCTGCTTTCCCTGGTAGCTGATGAGCCAAGCTAATATCAATTCCTTCAAAAAATCAGCCTCCTTTGATAGTGAAGACAGCTGTGTCCTGCTTGCTGTCTGCCATGCACACTGGAGTATAGCTCCAGGACTTGCTTCTGATGTGTAAGATCCCCCATCTACTAAACCATGGATGTTTGTCACTGTCCCTGAGCTGTTCTTTGGTCTTGAGGCTGGGCAGCCATAAAACCTGCAGGGTTCAGCCAAACAGTAGTGGTCTTAGTAGTGGGGGTAGTGGTGGTAGTAGGTTTCCATTTACTGTTCTCCCTCTAGTGATCAGAAACACTGCGAACACTGCAGGTATACTTTGTTTTATTGCACTAGATTATGCAAATAGATGGGGAAACAGTGTCAGACTTTATTTTTCTGGGCTCCAAAATCACTGCAGATGGTGATTGCAGCCATGAAAGTAAAAGACGCTTACTCCTTGGAAGGAAAGTTATGACCAACCTAGACAGCATATTAAAAAGCAGAGACATTACTTTTCAACAAAGGTCCGTCTAGTCAAGGCTATGGTTTTTCCAGTGGTCATGTATGGATATGAGAGTTGGACTATAAAGAAAGCTGAGCACCGAAGAATTGATGCTTTTGAACTGTGGTGTTGGAGAAGACTCTTGAGAGTCCCTTGGACTGCAAGGAGATCCAACCAGTCCATCCTAAAGGAGATCAGTTCTGAGCATTCATTGAAAGGACTAATGTTGAAGCTGAAACTCCAATACTTTGGCCACCTGATGCAAAGAGCTGACTCATTTGAAAAGATCCTGATGCTGGGAAAGATTGAAGGCAGGAGAAGGGGACGGCAGAGGATGAGATGGTTGGATGGCATCACCAACTCGATGGACATGGGTTTGTGTGAACTCTGGGAGCTGGTGATGGACAGGGAGGCCTGGCGTGCTGTGGTTCATGGGGTCACAAAGAGCCAGACACGATGGAGTGACTGAACTGATCTTTATTATGCTTCACAGAGAGTGCATTTTTATAAATTTAATACTTGTGTCTACCCTTCATGGTCAGATTGTTAGCATTTTAGCAATAATTTGCCTAAAAGAAATTTAATTTAGGTACGTGTGCTTACATTAAACAAAATGCTTTTGCACCCTTTAATAGACTATAGTATAATGTAAACAGAGTTTTCATATGCACTGGGGAATCAAAAATTATGTGACTCACTTTATTACAATATTCAGTTTGTGGCAGTGGTCTAGAACCAACCCTTATCTCTGATGTATGTCTGTAGTTCCTCTAATCCTCATAATAATTCTCCAAGGCAAATATCATATTTAATTACTTATTTGGGAAAACTGAGTATCAGAAAGATGAAGTAACTTTCCTGAAATCATACAACTAGAAAATAGGACATTTGGGATTAAAATCCTATTGTTGATAGAACCATTTCATTTATAATCACTGTATTATGTATTAGGTCTGAAGAACTTATTTACCTGCAAGTTATATGTATATATCCTTAAACATTTTTTCCCTTTTCCCATTCTCCCACCCCCAGCTCCTGGTAACCACCATTCCACTTTTTTGGGCTGAGTTTTTTTTGTTTATTTTTTAGATTCTACATATGAGTTATATTATCGTATTTGTCTTCTCTATCAGATTTATCTCTTTTGTCATATCATATTATCAATGTCCTGAGGGTCCACCCATGTTGTGGCAAATAGTATGTTGTCCGTTATTGTTATGGATGATTAGTGTTCATTAATGTATACAGATCATGTTTTTATCCCCTTACACACTGATAGACAATTAGGTTGTTTCCACATCTAGCTATTGTGAATAATGCTGCAATAAACACAGGAGTATACATGTATCTTGATCCATTTTATTTTCCTTAGGGTACATATTTTAGAAGTAAGATTGCTGGTAGTATAGTAGTCCTGTTTTTGTTGTTGCTGTTTTTAATTTTTTTGAGTAACCTTCATACTGTTCTCCCTAGTGGCTAAACCAGTTTACAGCCCCACCAAGAGTGTACAGAGATTCCCGTTTCTCACATCCTTGCCAAACTTGTTGTCTCTTGCCTTTCTGTTAGCAATTACTAAAGGTTTGAGATAACTGATATTTGTGTTTCCTTGATTAGTGATATTGAGTACCTTTTTATGTACCTGTTGGCTGTTTAGATGTCTTTTTTGGAAAATGTCCAGTTACTTTGCCCACTTTTTAATTTATTTTTTAAATTAAGTTGTATGAGTTCTTCAAAAATTTTGTAAATTACCTTATCTGATACATTGTTTGCAGCTGTCTTCTCCCATTTAGAAGGATGCCTTTTCATTTTCTTGATTGCTTCTTGTGTTTTCTGTAGGTTTGGGAAGTTCTCAGCTAAATGGCACCTCACTCCAGTACTGTTGCCTGGAAAATCCCATGGACAGAAGAGCCTGGAAGGCTGCAGTTCATGGAGTCGCTGAGGGTTGGACACGACTGAGTGACTTCACTTTCACTTTCAGCTATTTCTTTAAGTAAGCTGCCCCACCCTTTTTGCTTTTAACACATCAATTCAATACTTGTTTCTTCTGGTGGATTTCAATAGCTCTCATGGGCTTTATTAGCTCTTTTAAAGTCTTAATTCCCTTTTACCTTCTGTGTTCAGAATTCCTATCTTCCAAATCATTTATCCTTTCTTCTACCTGGTCTGTTCTACTGAAATCTTATCGCATTCTTCACCATATTGACTTAATTTTTCAGCTTCAGAATTTGTTTGGTTCTTTAAAAAAATTTTAATCTCTATGGTAAAGAACTCAGTTTATTCAATATAGTTTTGGTGCTTATTTTATACGTAGAAGTTTGTGCCTCAATCTCATATTCCGACCTCCCCTCTCCCCCTGTTCCCTCCCCTCATTCGTAACCACGAGTTTTTTTCTCTACAACTAGGAGTCTGTTTGTGTTATATGCATTCATGTTTTATTTATGTATTTATTTTTAGATTCCACATATAAGTGATAGTGTACCTATCTCTCTGTCAGACGTTTCACTGAACACAGCAGTCTGTTCATCTATACTGTTGCAAATGGCAAACTTATTCTTTACGGCTGAGTAAAATTCCATTGTACATATATCACATCTTTATTCATTCATCTGTTGATCACTTAGGCTGTTTCCATATCTTGGCTATTATAAATAAACTATGAACATTAAGGTGAATGTATATTGGGGTGCATGTATCTTTTCATTTAGTGTCTTTGGATATATACCCAGGAATGGAAGTGATGGATCCTATGGTAGCTTTATTTTTAGTTTTTGTCAGCAAATCCCATACTATTTTCTATGGTGGCTATACTAAATCTTTGTAGTGATTTTGTCTGGTTTTGACATCAAAGTAATAATGGGCCTCATAGGATAAATTTCAGAGTGTTCTGTCTTCTTCAATTTTTTAGATTGGTATAAAAAGGATAGGTGTCAGCTTTTTACATGTTTGGTAGAATTCTCTTGTGAAGTCATGTGGTCTCAAATTTTTGTTTGTTGGGGTTTTTAATTATAAAATCAATTCCACTACTATTGATCAGTCTATTCAGATAGTCCAGTAAGGTTATACATTTTTAGAAATTTGTCCATTTTCTTCTAGGTATTCCAATTTTTTGCATGTTCACAGAATTCTCTTATGGATTTTTTTTCCTGTATCTTTGAGTTATCAGTGGTGGTTTCTCCCTTTTAATTTCCTATTCTGCTTATTTGGATCCTCTCTCTTCTTGACGAACTTGACTAAAGGTTTATCAATTCTATTTATCTTTATAAAAAAAAAAAGCTCTTGGTTTTATCTGTATTTATTTTGGGGTATATCTATCTCTAGTCTTTATTTCCCTTATTTTGTTGACTTTTGGTTTCTTGCTCTCTATTTCCTTTAGTTGGACCATTAGGATTCTTTGAGATTTTTCTTGTTTCTTGAAGTAGGTCTGTGTTGCTATAAACTCTCCTCTTGGTACTGTTTTTGCTGTATCGCAGTCCACTTCCAATTTTTCTCCAGGTATTTTCTGATTTCTTCCTTGATTTCTTCATTTTATTCATTACTTGTTTGTTTCTAATTTTATTTGAGTATAGTTGATTTACAATGTTGTGTCGCTTTCTGCTCTACAGCAGAGTGAATCAGTTTTACATATCCACATATCCACTCTCTCTCTTTTATTTTTTAAAAATTATCTCCCCTGGAAGTCATTAGAGTATTGAGTAGAGTTCCCTGTGCTATACACAGCACAGGTCCCTATTAGTTATCTATTTTATATACAATAGTGTGTATATGTCAATCCCAATTTCCCAATTTATCCCTCTCCTACTTCTTCCCTTGTGCAGAAAGTGAGAACTAAAGAGCCTCTTGATGAAAGTGAAAGAGGAGAGTGAAAAAGTTGGCTTAAAACTCAATATTCAAAAAACTAAGATCATGGTATACGGTACCATCACTTCATGGAAAATAGATGGGGAAACAGTGGAAACAGAGACTTTGTTTTTTTTGGGCTCCAAAATCACAGCAAATGGTGATTGCAGCCATGAAATTTAAAGGTGCTCGCTCCTTGGAAGGAAAGTTATGACCAAACTAGATAGCATATTAAAAAGCAGAGACATTACCAAAAGTGGTCTGTCTAGTCAAAGCCATGGCTTTTCCAGCAGTCATGTATGGATGTGAGAATTGGACTATAAAGAAAGCTGAGCACCAAAGAATTGATGCTTTTGAACTGTGGTGTTGGAGAAGACTCTTGAGAGTCCCTTGGACTGCAAGGNGGTCCAACCTGTCAATCCTCGTGGAAATCACCCCTGAATATTCACTGGAAGGACTGAAGCTGAAACTCCAATACTTTGGCCACCTGATGGGAAGAATCTACTTATTGGAAAAGACACTGATGCTAGGAAAGATTGAAGATGGGAGGAGAAGGGGATGACAGAGGAAGAGATGGTTGGATGGCATCGCTGATGCAATGGACATGAGCTTGAGTAAGCTCCAGGAGCTGGTGATAGATAGTGAAACCTGGTGTGCTGAAGTCAATGGGGTCTCAAAGAGTCAGACACGACTGAGCAACTGAACTGAACTTCTTACCTTGGGTTTTTGTTTTATAACTAAGTTCATTTGCACCATTTTTTTTTAGATTCCACATATATGTGATATCATATAATAGTTGTCCTCTGTCTGATTTACTTCACTCAGTATGACAGCCTTTAGATCTATCCATGTTTTTCCAAATGGCATTATTCCATTCTGTTAATGGCTGAATAATAATTCATTATATACATGCACCACAGTTTCTTTATCCATTCTTCTGTCAATGTACGTTAAATGTTGCTTCCATGTTAGGCTATTGTAAATAGTGCTGTAATGAACACTGGGGTACATATATATTTTTGAATTATGGTTTTCTCTTGATATATGTCCAGGAATGGAATTGCTAGCTCATATGATAGCTCTACTTTCAGTTTTTTAAGGAACCTCCATACTGTTCCCTATAGTGGCTGCACAAACAGAATATTCCCTTTTCTCCACATCTTCTCTAACAGTTATTGTTTATAGATTTTTTTTTTTGATGGCCATTCTGATCAATGTGAAGTGATACTTCATTGTAATTTTGATTTATATTTCTCTGATAATTGGTGATGTTGAGAATCTTTTCATGCATTTTTTAGCCATCTTTAGCCAGCCATCTACACATTTTCAATCCACTCCTTTTTGTCCTGCCTCAAAAGCAAGCAAGCATTTGTGTGTTCCTTATGAGCAGAGTCCAGCCTTTCCATGGCCTTCTTATTATTCCTACTGCCTCTCCAACTAGCTAAAGGCAGAGGGATCATCTTCCCTTTGTCAAACTCCAAGATGAGGTTTGACAATACAACATCCTGTGTGTATCTTGAACCACTCACCCCCAGGGAAGATCTCCACCCATGTAATCTCCCTTTTTCTCTGAGTCCCTTCCTGGGGGCACAGGTTCATACCTGACCACTTTTATTATTTGCTTCCTACTTGATTCCATGTGGATTTTTGTTACAAGCTTGGTTTTAGAGTCTTTCTATACATCTTTAGTTAGTTTTCAGTGAGAATTGTTCCACAGATAGATGTGTTTTTAATAGCTTTTGGTGAAAGGTGAGCTTTGTGTCCTTTTCCTTCCTTATCTCAACTGGAATCTCTCTCATTCTCTGCCTGCCCCTCTTTTTTTTTTTTTTTTTTTTGGCTGTACTGTATAGCTTGTAGGATCTTAGTTCCCTGACCAGGGACTGAACCCAGGCTACCTCAGTAAAAGTACTGAGCCTTAACCACTAGACAACCAGGGAGTTCCCCAGAGTTTCATTCTGTTTNTTTTTTTTTTTTTGATGGCCATTCTGATCAATGTGAAGTGATACTTCATTGTAATTTTGATTTATATTTCTCTGATAATTGGTGATGTTGAGAATCTTTTCATGCATTTTTTAGCCATCTTTAGCCAGCCATCTACACATTTTCAATCCACTCCTTTTTGTCCTGCCTCAAAAGCAAGCAAGCATTTGTGTGTTCCTTATGAGCAGAGTCCAGCCTTTCCATGGCCTTCTTATTATTCCTAATGCCTCTCCAAATAGCTAAAGGCAGAGGGATCATCTTCCCTTTGTCAAACTCCAAGATGAGGTTTGACAATACAACATCCTATGTGTATCTTGAAGCACTCACCCCCAGGGAAGATCTCCACCCATGTAATCTCCCTTTTTCTCTGAGTCCCTTCCTGGGGGCACAGGTTCATACCTGACCACTTTTATTATTTGCTTCCTGCTTGATTCCATGTGGATTTTTGTCACAAGCTTGGTTTTAGAGTCTTTCTATACATCTTTAGTTAGTTTTCAGTGAGAATTGTTCCACAGATAGATGTGTTTTTAATAGCTTTTGGTGAGAGGTGAGCTTTGTGTCCTTTTCCTTCCTTATCTCAACTGGAATCTCTCTCATTCTCTGCCTGCCCCTCTTTTTTTTTTTTTTTTTTGGCTGTACTGTATAGCTTGTAGGATCTTAGTTCCCTGACCAGGGATTGAACCCAGGCTACCTCAGTAAAAGTACTGAGCCTTAACCACTAGACAACCAGGGAGTTCCCCAGAGTTTCATTCTGTTTCATAGAATCATCTTTCTGAGTTGTAACTCACGGAGTTTCTTTATAACAACTATTTAGAGGAATTCCTTTCTGTGATGCCATATTACCTCATTAATTATTTTTCCATTGCCTTCAGCAGATAAAATGTTATATTCCTTACAGTTATAAATTATCTGAGGCCTTTGTTTTTTCAACACATCTCCTCATTTATTGAATAGTCCATATCCATTCTCCACTGTTTTTTTTTTTTTAGTCTTGTAAAGGTGTAAAAGTTTATCTGTCCCAACCTTCTTGTTATCTCTTGTGGGTGAATGTATTAGCTTTTGTATTCATACTTTTCAACTGGCTGGCTATTGAAATCTTTTATTTTGTTTTCCAGAAGGTGGACCTGTAGCTCAAGTTTTAGTTTATCACTTGCCTACCCAGGGACCCCACCGAGACTGGGACAGAACTGTGTTTGAGCATCTCCTGTGGAGGTATGGATCAGCAATGAACCGCACCATAGAGTTGCCAGAAATTACACAGGACTGGGAAATAGACTCTTGGAGGGCACAAACAGAATCCTGTGCATCAGGGCCCAGGAGAAGGTACAGTGACCCCACAGAGACTGACCCAGACTTGCCTGCAAGTGTCCAGGAGTCTCCAGTACAGGTGTGGGTTGGAGGGCACTGAGTGTAGCCGTACATGCATGGGATCCTTTGAAGGAGGTCACCTTTATCTTCATTACCTCCCCCATAGTTTGGCTCCAGGTAAATAGCAGGGAGGGAACACAGCTCCACCCATCAACAGAAAGTTGGATTAAAGATTTACTGAGCATGGCTTGACCCATCAGAACAAGTTGATGTATGGCAAAACCAATACAATATTGTAAAGTAATTAGCATCCAATTAAATAAATTTATATTTAAAAAAAAAAAGACTGAGTCTCCCTTTCAACCAGTCTCTCACATCAGGAAGCTTCCATAAGCCTCTTATCCTTCTCCATCAGAAGGCAGACAAACTGAAAACCACAATCACAGAAAACTAGCCAATCTAATTACATGGGCCACAGCCTTGTCTAACTCAAACTATGAGCCATGCCATGTAGGGCCACCCAAGATGGAGTGGCCCTGGACAGGTCATGGCGGAGAGTTCTGAAAAAATGTGGTCCACTGGAGAAGGGAATGGCAAACCACTTCAGTATTCTTGCCTTGAGAACCCCATGAACAGTGTGAAAAGGCAAAAAGATAGGATACTGAAGGAGGAACTCCCCAGGTCAGTAGGTGCCCAATATGCTACTGGAGATCAGTGGAGTAATGACTCCAGAAAGAACGAAGAGACAGAGCCAAAGCAAAAACAACACCCAGTAGTGGATGTGACTGGTGATGGAAGAAAGGTCTGATGCTGTAAAGAGCAATATTGCATAGGAACCTGGAATGTTAGGTCCACAAATCAAGGCAAATTGGAAGTGGTCAAACAGGAGATGGCAAGAGTGAATCTGGACATTTTAGGAATCAGTGACCTAAAATGTATTGGGATGGTGAATATAACTCAGATGATCATTATATCTACTACTGTGAGCAGGAATCCTTTAGAAGAAATGGAGTTGCCATCATAGTAAACAAGAGAGTCTGAAATGCAGTGCTTGCATGCAATCTCAAAAATGACAGAATGATCTCAGTTCATTTCCAAGGCAAACCATTCAGTATCACGGTAATCCAAGTCTATGACTCAACCAGTAATGCTGAAGAACCTGAAGTTGAATGGTTCTATGACAAACTGCAAGATCTTCTAGAACTAGCAAGTCCCCAAAAATGTTCTTCTCATTATAGGGGACTGGAATGCAAAAGTAGGAAGTCAAGAAACACCTGGAGTAACAGGCAAGTTTGGCCTTGGAGTACAGAATGAAGCAGGGCCAAGACTAATAGAGTTTTGCTGAGAATGCACTGGTCCTTGGAAAGCCCACTTGCAATAAAACAAGAGAAGACACGACACATGGACATCACCAGATGGTCAAAATCAAAGTCAGATTGATTATATTCTTTGCAGCCAAAGATGAAGAAACTCTATACAGTAAGGAAAAACAAGACTAGGATCTGACTGTAGCTCAGATCATGAACTCCTTCTTGTCAAATCAGAGTTAAATTGAAGAAAGTAGTAAAAACCACTAGACCATTCAGGTATGACCTAAATCAAATCCCTTACATGTATACAGTGGAAGTGAGAAATAGATTTAAGGGACTAGATCTGATAGAATGCCTGATGAACTATGGACGGAAGTTCATGACGTTGTACAGAAGATGGGAATCAAGAACATCCCCAAGAAAAGAAATGCAAAAAAGCAAAATGTCTGTCTGAGGAGGCTTTACAAATGGCTGTGAAAAGCAGAGATGTGAAAAGCAAAGCAAAAAAGGAAAGATACCAAGCAAAGCAGAAAACAAGAGATACCAAGGGAATATTTCATTTCAAGATGGGCTTAATAAAGGATAATAATGGTATGGACCTAATGGAAGCAGAATATATTAAGAAGAGGTGGCAAGAATACACAGAAGAACTGTACAAAAGAAATCTTCATGACCCAGATAATCACAATGGTGTGATCTGCCACCTAGAGCCAGACATTTGGGAATGTGAAGTCAGGTGAGCCTTAGGAATCATCACTATGAACAAAAAATCCTAAAAGATGATGCTGTGAAAGTTCTGCACTCAATATGCCAGCAAATTTGGAAAACTCAGCAGGGGCCACAGGAATAGAAAATTTCAGTTTTTATTCCAGTCCCCCAAAAAAGGCAATGCCAAAGAATGTTCAAACTACCACACAGTTGCACTCATCTCACACTCTAGTAAAGTAATGCTCAAAATTCTCCAAGCCAGTCTTCAACAACACATGAAATGTGAACTTTCAGATGTTCAAGCTGGTATCAGAAAAGGCAGAGAAATCAGAGACCAAATTTCTAACATCCACTGGATCATCAAAAAAAGCAAGAGAGTTCCAGAAAAACATCTATTTCTGCTTTATTGACTATGTCAAAGCCTTTGACTGTGTGGATCACAATAACCTGTGGAAAATTCTGAAAGAGATGGGAATACCAGACCACCTGACCTACCTCTTGAGAAACCTGTATGCAGGTCAGGAAGCAACAGTTAGAACTGGACATGGAACAACAGACTGGTTCCAAATAGGAAAAGGAGTATGTTAAGGCTGTATATTGTCACCCTGCTTATTTAACTTATATGCAGAGTACATCATGAGAAACGCTGGGCTGGATGAAGCACAAGCTGGAATTAAGATGGCCAGGAAAAATATCAATAACCTCAGATATGTAGATGACAACACCCTTATGGCAGAAAGTGAAGAAGAACTTAAGAGCCTCTTGATGAAAGTGAAAAAAGAGTGAAACAGTTGGCTTAAAGCTCAACATTCAGAAAACTGAGATCATGGCATCTGGCATGGAAAATAGATGGGGAAACAGTGGCAGACTTTATTTTTGGGGGCTCCAAAATCATTGCAGATGGTGATTGCAGCCATGAAATTAAAAGCTGCTTACTCCTTGGAAGGATAGTTATGACCAACTTAGCCAGCATATTAAAAAGCTGAGACATTACTTTGTCAACAAAGGTCTGTCTAATGAAGGCTATGGTTTTTCCAGTGGTCATGTATGAATGTGAGAGTTGCGCTATAAAGAAAGCCGAGCACCGAAGAATTTATGCTTTTGAATTGTGGTGTTGGAGAAGACTGTTTAGAGTCCCTTGAACTGCAAGGAGATCCAACCAGTCCATGCTGAAGGAAATCAGGAAATCAGCCCCAAATATTCATTAAAAGCATTGATGTTGAAGCTGAAACTCCAATACTTTGGCCACCTGATGTAAAGAGCTGACTCTTTTGAAAAGACTCTGATGCTGGGAAAGATTGAACGTGGGAGGAGAGGGGGTTGACAGAGGATGAGATGGTTGGATGGCATCACTGACTCGATGGACATGAGTTTGAGTAAGCTCTGGGAGTTGGTGATGGACAGGGTGACTTGGTGTGCTGCGGTCCATGGGGTCGCAAAGAGTCAGACACGATTGAGCGGATGAACTGAACTGAACTGAACACCAACTATGACCTGTCTATTTAGCACTTCAGGCTTCCACAGGTGGTGCCAGTGCTAAAGAACCTGCCTGCCAATGCAAGAGACAAAAGAGATAGGAGTGCAATCCCTGGGTCTAGAAGAATCCCTGGAGGAGGGTGTGGCAACTCACTTTGGTACTCTTGTCTGAAGAATCCCATAGACAGAATAGCCTGATACTCTACAGTCCGTGGTATTGCAAAGGGTCAGATACGACTAGGCTAAAGCAACTTAGCATTCACTCACTTAGGTGTCATTGGGGGGGCGGGCACGGCATGGGGGTACTGGGTAGATAGGTATAGGTTTAGTATTCAGTGCATTGGGGTTCAATGGACCAGAAGGGAGATCTCTGGGTATGTTTTCCACACAAGCATGTGGGTGGACTTCTCTGCTGAGCTAGCCTCTCTAATAACATTTGAAATTTCTCATCTGCCTGATTCCCAATATCTCTCTCCCTCCAGATATAGAGCTCCCACCTTAATACTATGGGTGTTGCTGGGGAAATTTTGATTTCCCCAATCCTCACATCCAACTGGGGGAGCTGGACTATCACTCACTACTTCCTTTCCCTTCAGCTGACTCTGCTGGATAAATCATTTCCACTCAGTGCTTCCTCAAGGGAAGGACAATGCTGGGAATGTTTCTCTTAGTGCCTCTGCTGTGACCAATTTCACACTTTTCCTTTCTTTAAATGGTGTATTGGAGTCTTCCTTTGGGAAGGCTGGATTTCTGCAGCTTCTCACTCATGGAAGTGTGCCTGCAAGGGACAGCACTGCCCAAGTTTTGCCTGATAGTGGCAAGAGGAGTCTAGGAGTAACACTGGCTCCACCCATTCTGCAGCTCTTACAGACACTTGTTTGTATCCTATTGGCTGCACTAGGTTAGTGAGATTCTTCTTTGGTTTCTTGGTAAAGACCTAAGTCTGAAAACATCCACAAGGTGCCTTTGTTTATATATGGATATCTAATTCATTGATTAAAAAGCAAGATAGAAAGGAAGACCATCTTAAATCACCATGTTGCTGACAGCATTCCAGCCTTCATATTTCAGATAGCAATAGGTACCTCAGTGGATCTCTCCTGGAAGTCTCGTATAACTGGTGATGTCTTCCAAGTGTTTACAGGCAGTTTTTTTTTTTTTTAATTATTTTTGTTTCCATAACGCTTTGTCCATATCTGCTATTTTTAATGCCACATTGTAAATTGCTCTCTGATTCCTCTATCCATCTGAG
>SJYQ01004774.1:129129-145497 GCA_006410935.1 Redunca redunca | reverse complement strand
CTAGAGGTTAAAGCATCTGCCTGCAATGTGGGAGACCTGGGTTCGATCCCCGGGTCGAGAAGATCCCCTGGAGAAGGAAATGGCGCCCAACTCCAGTATTCTTGCCTGGAGAATCCTATGGATGGAGGGGCTTGGTGGGCTACAGTGCATGGGTCACAAAGAGTTGGACACGACTGAGCAACTTCACATTCACTTTCCTGGAAATACATATTACATTTCAAGGAAGAAAAACTATCTGTGACTAAAGATATCCATAGATGACCAGAACTCAACCAAAAGTGTTCAAGTATGTTTTTGAGGAGTGTTCCTCTTCTAAGGACCCAGGATATTACACTCATCAGAGAACAGAGGGAAATATATTTTCCAAATTTGTCTGTGACAATTAAATAAGTGAGACTTTTCTTAGGAAACAGCAAAAATTAACAACAAGGCACAGTATAGGGGGATAATTTTCCAAATGGGCTTCCCAGGTGGCACTGTGGGTAAAGAACCTGACTGCCAAGGCAGGAGATGTAAGAGATGTGGGTTTGACCCCTGGGTCAGGGAGATCCCCTGGAGGATGGCATGGCAATCCACTCCAGTATTCTTGCCGGGAGCACCCCATGGAGAGAGGAGCCTGGCGAGCTAGAGTGCACAGGGTTGCACAGAGTTGGACACGACTGAAGGGACTTAGCAGCAGCAGCAGCATGCACTCAACTTAATAGCCTCTAAAATGAGTAGGATTATTCAGCCACCCAGATTGGAAACAGACTAGTACTTAAACTATTGATTTGTAAATTTGTAAGTATAACTGCAGGTGGAAACTTGAAACACAGGTACCCTATACATATAGTGCATGTGCATTGCTAGTTTTTAGATTACTTTTTGTTCACTTTTATTGCCTTTCTATAAATGAAAGTGAAGTTGCTCAGTCGTGTCCAACTCTTTGCGACCCTGTGGACTGTATCCCGCCAGGCTCCTCTGTCCATGGGATTCTCCAGGCAAGAGTACTGGAGTGGGTTGCCATTTTCTTGTCTTTCTGTAGATCCCTCATAACCATAAAATCTATAGAAATATAAATCATATACTTTACTATGACTTTCAATTAATTTTACAAAATATAGTTATGAGTGTTGGAAAATTGTATTATCGGATAGATGCTAATCGAAGAGTGATATCATCAGACAGGCAAGATGATCATTTCTGGGGATACGAGTCATTTCCCTAGCTACTCTTTGCCTGAATAGTACGACATCCCTGGGGGTAGGGGGGTTCTCTTAGTACTCTCTTATCCTGTGATCAAAATTGATGGAAAGCTACAACTATGTACATATAAGCAGAATTTCTAACATCCCCAATTCTGCAGGAATGAAGTTTTGGGTTATTCTACCAGGCAAGGAACCATGACCAACTATGGTTCTTGTTGCAAGTGAAGGAGACAATAGAAGGGACAGAATAATGAGGAAGTTATAAATCAGCTATGACCATGTGACTGGCTGGAAAAACAAGGGTTGTAATAGCTATGAGTATTTCTTCTTTATTTTGGTGAATATATTTGAAAAAGATTAAATATTTTATTTTCCCATTTCTCTACTGACAGGGGATGTGTTAACAGTAGTTAAACTTTATGTCTCTGTAATTAAGTTACATGATACTTAAGGGGCTAGGAATGTCTCAGAAGAGGAATGAACACCTCTCAAAGATAAATAAAGTGACCTAGGTGAGTTTGTCTACTCTGGAGAAAGGGTTCATGTACTTTGCTAGAGATAAATATGAGTTGTTAGGCTTTTATTTGGGATATAAACATAAAAAGGAATGTACTGATGCTGATTTGAAGGGTATGCTGTACTTGATCTGAATGTCAAAAGAATACTTTTTCATATTAAAGTTGGCAGTAAGAAAAACTTGGAAGCTATAAATGAAACAGCAGCTAGCCTACCTGAATGCTGGTGTAGGCTACCATGCCTGCTGCCCCTTCTGTGTGCTGCTAAGAATATGTTGACTTGCCTTGGGAGGCTGAGGGAGCTGTTAGACATGCCGTCCCTCTGCTGCTGCTGCTGCTAAGTCGCTTCAGTCGTGTCCAACTCTGTGTGACCCCATAGATGACAGCACACCAGGCTCCTCTGTCCCTGGGATTCTCCAGGCAAGAATACTGGAGTGGGCTGCATTTCCTTCTCCATGCAGTCCCTCTAGGTCCCACTGTATCTCACATTGTTTCTGCTTGAGTCCTGAGCCAAATGTATGTGGAACACTGTGGCAAAGCACATCAGTTTCTTCTATAGGTCAGTTCAATTGTTAACTGTGGTGACAGATTGGGTTTCCACTTTTGTTCTCATTGAATTTCACTTATCCACCAGTTTCTCCAAGCTCTCCTCTCCTTCATTCCAGTTATTTATCTTTTTCACATGGTAAGTCTAGATACCTGCAGATTCTTCATGCCTAACAGTAGATGCAGAGGCAACATACTTTCACAGATTTCTACATCAGATCCTACAATTTTATTGTCTATTTCCTGTAAGAAATCTTATTCCATATTGACTATTATGGTTTGGCTTCCCATATCGAACTCCAATTGATGCTTTCAGTTTTTATATTAAAAGTCATTTAATATATAATCTGTGTCAGGGGACAACATGAAATTAGAAAAGGACTTTATACTCCTTGGTTTGTAGCTAAGAGTTAAATATCCAAGTTCATGTTTTGCCTCACTTTTTAAGACATAATTGAAATACATGTATTATCTCATGTACAAATTATCTTTTTTTTTAAACATTTTTATCAAAGTGATTTACTTTCTAGGAAAAAAAATACTTATAAATAATTTGCATCAGACACCTTTTTCAAGAAAATGAACTGAACAATGCAGGGTAGCTAGAACTATCCTCTGTGCTGGGACTTAGGGATCTGAGAGCACTTTTCACTATCTTAGTACCCAGGATTGATACAGTTAATCCCTTTAAATGAGTTGTGCTTCTCTTCCACCCTCACCACACTACCGAACCATAGGTATGACCATCAGTAATTTTTTATAGTATAATTTATTTTTGAAAAATTGCCAGAAATAATTATTAATTCCAGACCATGAACTAGGTGCTAGAATCTCCATGGCTTATCATCACTACATTGAACAAGATAAGGTCAGATGCCCATCTTCCTATTCTGTTACTCTCCACTAAACAGATAATGTGGAGAATTCTGCTTAAAAAGCCTTCTTTTTCAAAAGGAATTCCTGATTAAAGAATGTCCATGAAATACATGAGACTATTGACCTTAACAAAAAGATCTCTGTTGACAGGCTACCTCGAAGCAGTTAAGTTTAATGGTCTCTGTCTACAAAGTCCTGTAATATAGCTTTCATTTTCATATCTACATAAACTGCAGTTTAAAATCTGCCAAGAATGCTCAAACTACTGCACAATCGCATTCATCTCACATGCTAGTAAAGTAATGCTCAAAATTCTCCAAGCCAGGCTTCAGCAATACATGAACCATGAACTTCCTGATGTTCAAGCTGGTATTAGAAAAGGCAGAGGAATCAGAGACCAAATTGCCAACATCTGCTGGATCATCAAGAAAGCAAGAGAGTTCCAGAAAAACATCTATTGCTGCTTTACTGACTTTGCCAACGCCTTTGACTGTGTGGATCACAATAAACTGTGGAAAATTCTGAAGGAGATGGGAATACCAGACCACCTGACCTGCCTCTTGAGAAACCTATATGCAGGTCAGGAAGTAACAGTTAGAACTGAACATAGAACAACAGACTGGTCCCAAATAGGAAAAGGAGTACATCAAGGCTGTATATTGTCACCCTGCTTATTTAACTTAAATGCAGAGTACAGCATGAGAAGTGCTGGGCTGGAAGAAACACAAGCTGGAATCAAGATTGGCGGGAGAAATATCAATAACCTCAGATATGCAGATGACACCACCCTTATGGCAGAAATTGAAGACGAACTAAAAAGCCTCTTGATGAAAGTGAAAGAGGGAAAAAAAAAAGAAAGTGAAAGAAGAGAGTGAAAAAGTTGGCTTAAAGCTCAACATTCAGAAAACGAAGATCATGGCATCTGGTCCCATCACTTCATGGGAAATAGATGGGAAAACAGTGGAAACAGTGTCAAACTTTATTTTGGGGGGCTTGAAAATCACTGCAGATGGTGACTGCAGCCATGAAATTAAAAGACACTTACTCTTTGGAAGGAAAGTTATGACCAACCAAGATAGCATATTGAAAAGCAGTGACATTACTTTGTCAACAAAGGTCTGTCTAGTCAAGGCTATGGTTTTTCCAGTGGTCATGTATGGATGTGAGAGTTGGACTGTGAAGAAGGCCGAGCGCTGAAGAATTGATGCTTTTGAACTGTGGTGTTGGAGAAGACTCTTGAGAGTCCCTTGGACTGCAAGGAGATCCAACCAGTCCATTCTAAAGGAGATCAGCCCCGGGTGTTCTTTGGAAGGACTGATGCTAAAGCTGAAATTCCAATACTTTGGCCACCTCATGCGAAGAGTTGACTCATTGGAAAAGACTCTGATGCTGGGAGAGACTGGGGCAGGAGGAAAAGGGGATGCCAGAGGATGAGATGGCTGGATGGCATCACCAACTTGATGCACGTGAGTCTGAGTGAACTCCTGGAGTTGGTGATGGACAGGGAGGCCTAGTGTGCTGCAATTCATGGGGTCACAAAGAGTCGGATACAGCTGAGTGACTGAACTGAACTGAAAGTATCCTAACTACCATTAGTTGTTTTTTGGGTACATTTAGCAATATTTTATTTTATTTTTTAAATTAATTTTATTGGAGTACAATTGCTTTACAATGTTGTGTTAGTTTCTACTGTGCAGCAAAGTGAATAAGCTATACACACATAAATCCCTTCTCTTTTGGATTTCCTTCCCATTTAGGTTACCACAGAGCACTGAATTCCCTGAGCAATACAGTAGGTTCTCATTAGTTATTTATTTTATACATAGTAGTGTATATATGTCAATCCTAACCTCCCAGTTCATCCCACACACCCCTCCCTGCCCTGGTGTCTACATTTTATTCTATACATCTGTCTCTATTTCTGCTTTGCAAATAAGATCTATACCATTTTTCTAGATTCCACATATATGCATTAAAATATGATATTTGTTTTTCTCTTTCTGACTTATTTCACTTTGTAGACACATGGATGGACCTAGAGACTGTCAAACAAATGACCTAATACTGTTTACTTTCGTTGCTGAGTAATATTCCGTTGTATATATGTACCATAACTTTTTAATCCATTCCTCTGTTGATAGACATTTAAGTTGCTTGTAAGTCCTGGCTATTATAAATAGGCTGCAATGAATATTCCAGTACAAATGTCTTCTTGAATTATGTTTTTCTCTGGGTATATGCTCAGGAGTGGGATTGCTGGGTCATATGGTAGTTCTATTTTTAGTTTTTTAAGAAACCTCCATATTGGTGTGTGTGCTTAGTCATTCAGTCATGTCTGACTTTGTGACCCCGTGGACTGTAGCCCACCATGCACTGCTGTCCATGGGGATTCTCCAGGCAAGAATACTGGAGGGGTTTGCCATGCCCTCCTCCAGGGGATCTTCCCAACCCAGGGATCAAATTCAGGTCCCCTGCATCAGAGGCAGATTCTCTACCCTCTGAGCCACCTAGGATGCCCAAGCATACTAGAGTGGGTAGCCTATCCCTTCTCCAGGGTATCTTCCTGACCCAGAAATCAAACCTGCATTGTAAGTAGATTCTTTACCAGCTGAGCTACTTGGGAAGCCCATTGGTCTCTACAATGATTGTATTAATTTACAATCTTACAAACATTGGAGGTGGGTTCTCTTTCTCCAAGCCCTCTCTAGCATTTATTGTTTGTAGATTTTTATAACGGTGGCCTTTGTCATGTGTGTGAGGTGATACCTCTTTGTAGTTTTTATTTGCATTTCTTTAGTAATTAATGATGATGAACACCTTTTTATGTGTTGGTTGGCCATCTATAGGTCTTCCTTGGAGAAATGTCTATTTCGCTTTCCACCCATTTTTTTTTTTTTTTTTTTACTGTGTTGTTTGTTTTTTTTTTAGATTGAGCTCCATAAGCTGATTGTATATTTTGGGGATAAATCATTTGTCACTTGCTTTGTTTGCAAATACTTCCTCTCATTCTGAGAGTTGTCTTTTCATCTTATATATGGTCTCCTTCACTATATAAAAGGTTTCAAGTTTAATTAGTTTCAATTTGTTAATTGTCTCACAAATGATCTTTTTAATAGCAATATTTAACACAAGCATATATATTTATTTACTATAATCCCAAAATATTATGAAATTATGAAGCATGGGAAGGTTTTACTTTTTTCCTTTTGGAGAATGTTACTAAATGAATTTCTTGAAGATAGCTGATATACAATATTACATGTTATAGGAACACAATATAGTGATAATTTTTTAAAGATTATATTCCATGTATAGTTACTATAAAATACTGGCTATATTCCTTGTGCTGTACAACTTATCATTGTAGCTTATTTTATACCAAATAATTTGTACTTCTTAATCTCTTAAACTTATAATGCCCCCTCCTTCCTTCTTCCTACTGGTAACTACTACTTCTCTACATGTGGGACTACTACTTCATCATGTTTATTATTTTGTTGTATTTTTGTCAGATTTCACATATAAATGATATCATAGAGTATTTGTCTTTCTCTGACTTATTTCACTTAACATAATACCCTCTAAGTCCATTCATATTGCTGAAAATGGGTAAATTATTTTTTTATGACTTAGTATATCATTGTGTGTATGTATACACATCTTTATTATCCATTTGGCTGTTGATGGACACAGGTTGTTTCCATATCTTGGCAACTGTAAGCAATGTTGCTATGAACATCAGTGTGCATGTACATTTTTGAACTAGTGTATCTATTTTGGGTTTATCCCCAGGAATGAAATTTGTGGGTCATATAGTAGTTCTATTTTTAGCTTTTTGAGAAACCTCTGTACTGTGTTCCACAGTGCCAACACCAATTTACGTTCCTATCAACAGTGCAAGAAGATTCCCTTTTCCTCACATTCTCACCAACACTTGTTATATGTGTTTTTTTTTTTTTGGTGATAGCCATTCTGATAGGTATGATGTGATTGTCTCATTGTGGTTTTGGTTTTCATTTCCCTCTTAATTTGTGATGTTTAGCATCTTTTGGTGTGCCTGTTGACAATCTGTCTAGCTCCTTTAGAGAAAAGTCAGTTCAGGTCTTCTGCCCATTTTTAATTTTTTTGATGAATTATATGAGTTGTTTATATACTTTTTGTAATAACTCTTCATTGGTCATATAATTTGCATATATTTTCTTATTCAGTAGGTTGTCTTTTTGTTGATGATTTTCCCTTGCTATGCAAAGAATATAAGTTTAATTATGTCCCATTTGTTTACTATTGGTTTTGCTTCCTTTGGTCTAGGAAAATTTTCCCCCAAAATTCTCCTGTGATTTATGAGAAAGATTGTGCTGCCTTGTTTTCCTCTAGGAATTTTATAGTATCTGGTCTGGCATTTAGGTCTTTAATCCACTTGGAGTTTATTTTTGTATGTGATGTTAGAGACTGTTCTAATTTCATTATGTGTAGCTGTCCAGCTTTCCCAGCACCACTTAGTGAAGAGACTATTTTGCTTCCATCGTACATTCTTGACTCCTTTGTCATAGATAACTTGACTGTAAGTGTGCGGGTGTATTTCTGGGGAGTCTACTCTGTTTCATTGTTCTATGTGTCTCTGTGCCAGTATCATACTGCTTTGATTACTGTGGCTTTACAGTATATTCTGAATTCACAGTGTGATTCCTGCAGCTCTCTCCCTTCTCAAGATTGTTTTGGATGTTGGACATCTTTTGGTTTACTTACAAGTCTTAAAATTATTCTAGTTCTGTGAAAAATGTCACTGGTATTTTGATAGGGATTGCATTGAATCTGTAGTCTTAGGTTGTTGGCTTGGGTCCCTGTACCAAAAAGTCTTTATTCATTGTATTTTCCCAAGGAAAAACAGAGAGGGGAAAATGGGTCAATATGTATGTTACAAAATGATACTAAATGGGAAAGGATGCACCTTGGCACAGTAAAACCAGCCATCACATTAACTTTCCCCCCGAAGTGGTCGCCAAGCCCAAGGGTGCTCAATTTCCAGCAGTTCAGGAATGAAGGTAAGAAATAAGGGAAAGAACAAATAAATACAATCTTTCTTACCTTCTCTTTCATCACATAAATTCAAAATTTCACACAAAGCTTTGGTTCCTAGCAATAAACACAGAGTTATATTTTTCAATCTCCTGTTTAAACAGTCTTGTGGCCACTTTGACATGTTTCTTGCACACTCATTAAAGTTCTTGAGTGACTTGGATACACATTCATCCTTCCTTGGTTGGTCTCCCAACCCTACTTTTCTACATGGAAGGCCCCTCATTGCTTCTCTCTACCCTAGAGTTAAAGTAGGTTTTAATCTATCCAAAGACAGAAGTCTGTCTGACATGAATCATATCAAGGAAAGATCTTGACTCAGGAGATTGGGAACAAGAGATGGAGAGTTTATAGTTTTTCAGAACTTTGATGCAAATCATTTTAAGAATTGCAGATATCTTGCAAAATAAATGTATAAGTATATGGGCCATATTTTAGGATTGTAGAGAAGGGGGAACTAGAAGAGGGAATAGGAATCTAGTTTTTAAGATGGAAGATCTTGTTCAAAATTAGAAATAAAACAAGGGGAGTAAAAAAGAAAGTGTGGTTCAGGACTCCTCATTTCAAGCAGAGTGGCCCCCATGCTTATCTTTCAGATCTCTTTGCCTGGTGCAGGAACTTTTGTCAAAGATGCTTTGGCTACTTTTATCAACATAAAAAAAAAAAGTTTATTAAAAAAAAAAACTAAAGAATATGGAGAAGAGGAACACATTATATTTATACAAACTAGGATACCTAGAAATCACCAGATTAATTACTTGTGAAATCCTACAAAGCCCAGATAAATACAGTAACTGGAGGCAGGTAGCAATGGGAGACAAGAACCTAAGATCAGACCCACATCACCCAATGGATGTGTTCTATTCCATTTGCCCCATTAAAACACAGTGAGGTAGGTTTGCAGTGACCTCACAACATGTTAAAACAAACCAACAAAGCTACACTTTTCTCCTTTAGCCACCAAGACACTAATGACTGCCGTAACAGGGCAGGACACTAGCTCTGGAAACCACAAAGAAGCCACCACTAATGGACTCTCTGAAAGCCAAGGAGGAAAAGCCCATAATTGGTAAAGGTTAACTATTTTGTCTTTGATTTATATATCCATCCCTGGATAGCTCAAGATGGGTACAGAGGCATAATTCTTAAGACCTATACTTACCAACACACTTTTTTTTTTCTTTTAACAGAAACACACATACACATTGTTGTATATGGCAGGCCTAGCCCAATCAAGTGAAGAATTGATCTGGTATATAAAATGAATCCTGTGACCTGGAATTGGAGGTCTGGTACAGGAATACTCTATCACACATACAGGTGACCTTTGCCTAATCTTGGCTTCACCTCTCTGCACATTTTTCCTGGTCCAGCCTCTCCTAACCTCTTTGCACCTTCTTTACCTGTTAAGACCAATTTCCAGCCTTTCAGTAGGAGACAAAGTCATGGGGAAACGCAGTTAAATTCTAGTCTCTCATAAAACATTGAATATGGAGGGGTTTCAAGAGGACACTATGACAGGAAAGCCAACTTTTATTAACAAAAATGAGGTAGCTCAACTCCAAATAGTTGTTTTCTCTGATGATACACTAATAGATAAAAATAATTCCTACTATGTAACCTGAACCTGCTGCTGATTTATACATATACATACAATTGTTTAGTGTTCCTTTACTGCTGATTGTGGATATATATTTTAGTTTATTCTTTTAACCTTCCTACTAGCTTTGTGCATGAATGGCTTCTTATCTTTATGTTTACATCTATCGGTGAGCTTTTGCATTTCATAATACTTACTTGCATTATGCATTTGGATTGCATAATACTTACTAGCTTTTTCTCTTTTGCCTGGATGAGTTCCGTTAAAATTGGTTGTAAAGCTGGTTTCAGTCAGTTCAGTCACTCAGTTGTGTTCAGCTGTTTGCGACCCCATGGACTGCAGCAGGCCAGGCTTCCCTGTCGAACACCAACTCCCAGAGTTTGCTCAAACCTCAATGAGTGAAATTTCAGAGGTCTATGTCATTTTTCTAATTACAGGTGGACCTCTGATATTGTTTTTAAATCTTCAAATGTTTTATTTTTATTTATTTTTTAATTTTTTTTAATGAGAAATTTCTTTCTAGGCTTTTTGCTCTCTGAATTTCTCTTCACCAGTAAGGCAGAGTTTCCATAATATGCTTTTAAGGAAGATTGCTAATATTTTAAGTGATCTATTAGAATTTAGGGTACTTTTCTTCCACTGGTAGATATGCAGGGATTCAGGAGCCTTGTGTTTAGTTGCTAAGTTATGTCCAACTCTTTGCAACCCCATGGATTGCAGCACACCAGGCTTCCCTATCCTTCACTATCTCCTGGAGTTTGCTCAAACTCATGTCCATTGTGTCAATGATGCCATTCAACCCTTCTCCTGCCCTCAATCTTCCTAGCATCAGGGTCTTTTCCAATGAGTTGACTCTTCACATCAGGTGGCCGAAGTACTGGAGCTTCAGTATCAGTCTTTCCAATGAATATTCAGAGTTGATTTCCTTTAGGATTGACTGGTTTGATCTTGCTGTTCAAGGGACTCTCAAAAGTTTTCTCCAGCACCACAGTTTGAAAACATCAGTTCTTCAGTGCTCAGCCTTCTTTATGGTCCAAGTCATATCCATACATGACTACTGGAAAAACAATAGTTTTGACAATATGGACCTTTGTCAGCAAAGTGATGTCTACCCTGTATACACTGCTTTTAATACACTATTTAGGTTTGTCATAGTTTTTCCAACACGAAGCAAATGTCTTTTAATTTCATGGTGGCAATCACCATCTGCAGTGATTTCAGAACCCAAGAAAATAAAGTCTGTCACTGTTTCCATTTCTTTCTTATCTATTTGCCATGAAGTGATGGGACTGGATGCCATGATCTTAGTTTCTTGAAGGTTGAGTTTTAAACCAGCTTTTTCACTCTCCTCTTTCAACTTCATTAAGAGGTTCTGTATTTTCTCTTTGCTTTCTGTCATAAGGGTGGTGCTCTGCATACCTGAGGTCATTGATATTTCCCCCAACAGTCTTGATTCCAGCTTAAGCTTCATCCAGTCCAGCATTTCACATGAGGTACTCTGCCTATAAGTTAAATAAGCAGTATAACAATATAGAGCCTTGATGAACTGCTTTCTCAATTTTGAACCAGTTTGTTGTTCCATGACTTGTTCTGTTACTTCTTGCCCTGCATACATATACTTCTTGACTTGTTTCATATGAGGTCGGTAAGGTGGTCTGGTATTTCCATCTCTTTAAGAATTTTCCACAGTGTGTTGTGATCCACACAGTCAAAGGCTTTAGCATAGTCAATGAAGCTGAAGTAGATGTTTTTCATTTACTTCCCTTGCTCTTGAAATTCCCTTGCTCTTTCTATGCTCTAGCAGATGCTGGTAACTTGATCTCTGGTTCCTCTGCTTTTTCTAAATCTAGCATGTACATCTGGAAATTCTGAGTTTATGTATTTTTGAAGCCTAACTTGAAGGATTTTGAGCATTTCACTTTGCTAGCATGTGAAACAAGTGCAATTGTGTAATAGTTTTAAATTATTTGGCATTGACCTTCTTTGAGATTGAAATGACAACTGACCTTTTCCAGTCCTGTAGCTACTGCAGGAGTTTCTCAAATTTGCTGGCATATGGAATGCAACACTTTAACAGCATCCTCTTTAAGATTTGAAATAATTCAGCTGGAATTGTATCATTTCCACTAGTTTTGTTCATAGTAATGCTTCATAAGGCACACTTGACTTCACATTCCAGGATGCCTGTCTCTAGGTGAGTGATCACACCATTGTGGTTATCTGGTCATTAAGATCTTTTTTGTACAGTTCTATGTATTCTTGCCTTCTTTTCTTAATATCTTCTGCTTCTGTTAGGTCCATACTGTTTCTGTCCTTTTATTGAGCCTATCTTTGAATGAAATATTCCCTTCATAACTCTAATTTTCTTGAAGAGCTCTTACCTCCTACTTCTGGGTTCCGAATACATGAAATGTATTTCCACTTTAAGATGCCATTATATGGTGTTTTAAAATGTTTAAAATTATATTTATTTTTTCTTAGATTTAAAGTAATAACATGGTCATATTTATGGCACATGTATTAGCATTCCCTATTTTAGTATCATCATAAATATTACCATTTTTAAAAGTCTTCTAGAACAAAAATTACCTGGTCATTGCAGACATTGTCATGCAGGCAGAAAACATTTGAAATTTATAAATTATTCTATGTGCCCAGTGAATGTGGTCTAAAGGTTCATTATATTGAAAAATATTAATAATAACACTTAAAACTATTCTAAACAGACAGGTATGTGCCATTTTACTCAGATTTTAGATATGTTTGTGGAATTTGTCTTTATTATTGACTTGAATCAACCATCAACCAAGTTTTTTGAATGTGTACAATACACCTGGTATTTAACTTCCTTCTGGAATTACAGCAATGACTTGAAGCCGATAGCCTTTGCTCTTATGAACCTTGCAACTTAATATAATAATTCCATTTTGAGAAAAAAGGTGCCATCAGTTGTTGGCAGAAAAAATACTAGCCCACAGACTTACATGTTTGCCTTCCATCTTTCCTTTGCCCTAAAGCATGTATCTATATTTATAGGCCAACTAAACTCTGTATATTTACAATGGATTCTCCTTTTCTCAACTACTATTAATATAAGTACAGCTATATGTCTCACACAGGTAATATGACTTACAGAAGATATTTGTCACATATCAGGAATATTTGTGCCATTTCTAAATAACTGTGTCATAGAATAAAGGTCCATCTTCCTAAAGCCTTAGTTTTAACTAATAGTAAAAGTTTCAGAGAAGGCAATGGCACCCCACTCCAGCACTCTTGCCTGGAAAAATCCCATGGATGGAGGAGCCTGGTAGGCTGCAGTCCATGGGGTCGCACAGAGTCGGACACAACTGAGTGACTTCACTTTCACTTTTCACTTTCATGCATTGGAGAAGGAAATGGCCACCCACTCCAGTGTTCTTGCCTGGAGAATCCCAGGGACGGGGGAGCCTGGTGGGCTGCCGTCTTTGGGGTCGCACAGAGTCAGACACGACTGAAGTGACTTAGCAGCAGTCAAAGTTTAAAAATTTATAGTTGGAGAAGCATATTGAATTCACAGTGATATTTAAAATACACTTCAAAGATATAAATTTAAGTAACATGCTTTTATAAAACCAAAGCACAAAAGATAATCCTCTAAAGCTTTCTAAAATATAAAATTATAGTGTTTACGTAGTGTCCTATCAATGTTTACAATGATCAAAGTGTTTATATACAAAATAGGAATTTCTGACAAAAAATTCACAAGGTTAGCCTTTTAATCAGGATTATATGAGAACATAGTTGATTCAATTCCAATTACTATTATTCTACTCAAAGTTAAATATCAGTTTTTAGTTGCTTTGTTTCAGCTGAATGAATAAAGCAAGATATAGCCTATGGTGGAGAATGAGAAAGTACAGAGAAAATATTTTGTGAAACTTAGCTGACATTTTGAAACAAACTAAAATCAAACTAACTAATTTTATTTAAGGACGTATAATAGGTTTGCAAAAAACAAACAGTATTAACTGACAAAAATCTATTTATTGTAGAACATTTGAGAGACTTCAAGATTCAGAGCATTGAAGAAATATGCACATAATATAAATAAAATGTTCACTTTCATACTTGCTAGTTATTGTATGATGGAAATGTAAAGATATTAATTGGTCATTAGTGATGCAAAATTAGAAGGAAAAGCTTTGCTTTGAATAATGTTCTCAAAGGTTATTCATTACAAAGGAATATTAAATACCTGGGACAAATTTTCTTGGTACTTGGGACAAATTTCCAAATTATTAACTCTGTTAATTTATTCACTCTCTTAATACATGTATAATCTTTTCTGACTCTTTGTCAAGTCCTTACATCACCCCCCCAAAAAAAAAACACTTTTAAAAATAGTAAATTAACCCTGTANNNNGTATAGGTTGATGGAATGCTAGTCCCTTACTAATAATGTTCACATCCTGCCTGTCCTAAATTATTAAGATAAAGTACAGTTAATCAACATTTTCACCAAAGTGTGCTTCTATAAAGATGATCATGTTAAAAGTGAAGTGACACATTTACAAATATTACAAGTTACAAATATTTTTCTGAAATGTGGACTAGCACAGAATCTTCCCTTTTTTTTAAATTAATGGTGATTTGAAGACAGTGTAATAGAACAAAGATCATTCGTTATAATTTTGATGGTATCACACTATTAAACTTTCAGATTTTCAGTATTTACAATAACTATCATGTTCACACTGACCATTGGAATGGTTGCAGTAATCCTTTACTATGTGTTAAATGAGGCAGTGATACCACCAAGCCAAACTGAGTGAATCAATATGTTTTCTAGTATTTTAGCAGACAGATCTTTTAAAGGGTAACGTTTTCTGAGATTGTACATGTATACAGATACAATTGCCTAGTTAAATTATGAAATGTGCAAACTAGAATATTGAGTGAAAGACAAGAAGAATCATCCTTAGTGGTTTCATCTACCACCTGCATTTCACAATAAAGTGGTTTTGATTGAAGAGTGTCCTTTTATATTCAATCAACATCTGTTGCCTCTATTTCAACCACATTTGTTATCAATTTCTCCAGGCATTTTTTTTTTTTTTTTTTTTTTTTACCGTACCTTAAACTGACCAGACCATTTCCATCTGGAGAAGGAAATGGCAACCCACTCCAGTATTCTTGCCTGGAGAATTCCGTGGACACACCATGGGGTTTCAAAGAGTTAGAAGAATTGATGCTTTTGAATTGTGGTGTTGGAGAAGACTCCTGAGAGTCCCTTGGACTACAAGGAGCTGTAACCAGTCCATTCTGAAGGAGATCAGCCCTGGGTGTTCTTTGGAGGGAATGATGTTAAAGCTGAAGCTCCAGTACTTTGGCCACCTCATGCGAAGAGTTGACTCATTGGAAAAGACTCTGATGCTGGGAGGGGTTGGGGGCGGGAGGAGAAGGGGATTACAGAGGATGAGATGGCTGGATGGCATCACCGACTCAATGGATGTAAGTTTGCGTGAACTCCGGGAGTTGGTGATGGACAGGGAGGCCTGGCATGCTGCGATTCATGGGGTCACAAAGAGTCGGACAGGACTGAGCGACTGAACTGAGCTGACTGAAGTGACGAATACACAAACTGACCAGCAATATTCATCCTCGTAGTCTTTGGATTTGAATTTTTCATCTGAAATGTAAATTTCTTAGCTAAGTGCATGGCTCACATCTTTAGTCAATTTTGTTCAGGGCTCTTTGCTCAAATGTGATCTCTTTAAATAAACACCTGCAATAGCAACACTGCCTCCCCACGTGACTAACACTCTTTGTTCTCTTGCTCTGCTCCACTTTTTTTTTTTGTTTTTTCCCCCTAGAGGTCCTGCCTCTGCCACCTGGAGGGGATTGGTTTTGCTTGTTTTCTAGTTTCCTAGTGTACCCAGATAAGTAGCTATTCCTTTTCTATGCAAAACCATTTTAAGAAAAAACCTCAATCAAACACAGGTCTGACAATTCAAATTCCCAGTTTGTAGACTTGTAAACTTTCAGAAGCAAGCAAACAAGGAGAAAAATATACCAGCAGAAGTAAGAATATGCAAAAGGAGATTGTTTAATGTTCTTATAATGAAAAGAAAAACTTTGTTTCCGAGGTACCCTGAGTAAATAGATAGTTCTGTGCTAAGCAGGCANCTGTGCTAAGCAGCCAGTACTTGAGATTGAGCTAAGAATTACTGTCAAACAAAACTCAGAATCTAGAAAACCAAAATATGCAATGATTTAAAAAACAAAACAAAACAAAAAACACCTTGCCTTTGGTAACCAGTGGCAAGTGGTTTGGATAGACTAAAATAAATGTTTTAATATATTATATCTCCACATTCTATTTAAGTAAACCCATTCATATTTTAACCAAGCTGAATTTACTTCAATGGTGTATAGCTTTGAGTCCCCAAACCTTTTATTACTGAGTACAATTAGGAGATTAATTTTTATTATAAAGAATAAGTATTAATATATATTAATATATTGTATTAATATATATTGCATTATTTGCTTAAATTGTACCATCTGATATGAATATAAAATCTAG
>SJYQ01004774.1:105258-118094 GCA_006410935.1 Redunca redunca | reverse complement strand
TGATTTCTGGAAATGAAATATGTAAAATCCTTTTTTTATATTTCAAATACAGTATGAACAAGCTAACTTTATAATGTATGTCACTCACATCTTAAAAATTACAGATCAATTTGAATATACCATACAATACACCTATGTGTCCTATGAAAAGGTAAATAAAATTACATATCAATTGTCTATTATCTCTGTGTTGAATGAACCTTAAGAATATTGCCTGTCAATCAGTAGTGATTAATTTTTTATCTCAAGAACTGCTAATGTGTGGATAATGAACATATAAATAGTATCATGAACTATAATATCCATGATAATTAAAATGTGAAGGCTTTGCCTGCGAGATGTCAAAAGTATACCTCTGAGACATAAAGTGCTCTCTCAGGAGATACTTGGCCAGCCCGATAGGGTTGTGTCATGCAGTTAAATGTACATGGCGTGTTCCTGTGACTGAAACATAAATTGGCTTAAGCCATCCAAGTAGGTGTGCTATTTGGAAGATGATTTCAAGGCTTACTATTCATCTATTAAAATTCTGCCATTAGGTACAGGGGCATGAATAATAAGGGCTTTGGCAAGCACTGTTGTATATTGTAAGATGTATGTTCTCTCATGTAAAGCTTAAAATATCTGAAATCTCCAGGTTTTCTGTCTTTGTCCTTGTCAATATTCAAGGAGTTTCAGGTCACAGCAGTTTTAGATCTAAAATATCTCATTACACTCCATCCTTTCCTTCCTATACCCCTGACATAGCACAGCTCCTGACTATTTGCAACCTCTACTCTTGCAGTGGTTTCCTCATTAATCTCCTGGAAACTGTTCTCATCCTGCATTCATTTATTCATTTCGTGAGAATGATTTTTGTGCACCCCAATCAAAGGTAAATCAGTGGCACTTCTCTGTACAAAAACACTTATGTTTCGTTTGGAGTGAAGAAAAGTGTTTTAGGATATCATTCAGAGGGTGTCACAGTCTCAACACTGTTTACTTGTTAAGCACTATGCCCTTTAGTCACCTTGGTGACCTTACTCTTGCTGGATTACATCTTGTATTATTAAGGCAGCTTTGTTACCTAAGTCATTTCTGCCCCCAGTGCCTGGCAAGTCTGTTATTCTTGATAAACTTAGATTTCACCTATTCCACAAAAACTTTCTTATACTCCAGTGAAAATTTAAATTTTCTTCCTGAGTTCTCATATCTATTCATCTAGCTTGTTATTCATCTATGCATACAAAAATTATTCAGTCAAATTGGTAGATAGCTTACTATGTGCTGAAGATAGGGATTAAAAATCAACAGCTCCTTTCTTCACAGATCTCAGGTTGGGGAGATAAATGGTCAGATAAAGGAAAGACTCCTAAACAACCACAAAAGTATGGCACAATGTGGCCTATGTGAGTCAGCTGTTTAATATGGTCATCAATGACACAAATGGTTAAAATAGAGACGCTGCCTGCTGTGAGTAGAAAAGGGATACACAAGAAGGCAGAGGCAATTTGTGGAAATAATAAATGAAACATGACCAGTTCTTACAAGAAGCAATTGTTGGATTATGAAGCCTGCCTTCCATTTGTATTTCATAGTGTAGTTACTTTTCAATACTATTTTATTTCTTCCCACTCTCCTTTTTTCCTTCTCTCTTTCTCCCTCTCCTTCCCTCCCTCCCTTACACACACACATACACACACACACACACCATATGGTAGATCAGTGGTAAAGAATCTGCCTCCCAATGTAGGAGACACAGGTTCAATCCTTGGGGCAGGAAGAACCATGGAGAAGAAAATGGCAACCCTCTCCAGTATTCTTTCCAGGAGAATCCCATGGATGGAGGAGCATGGTGAGACCACTGTCACAAAAGAGTTGGATATGACTTAGCAACTAAACAACAATCTAAATGTACATATAATATTTATATACAGGGTTACTGCCTCAGTTAAAATCCTCATAGCTGCAAAGCAGAGAAAAAGTGTGGTGAATTTTCACATAAGTATTAGTAGGGGAATAGATATTTAATAACTTTATAGGTAGGCAGGATAAAGAGAAATGAATGATGGAGAAACTTGGGTATACATATACAATAACCGCTCATCATTTGGTTACTATTATATTTATGAATAGACTTTTTCTGCTCAACTAAGTCAAGTATGATTCTCCATATTCCAGCTCTACCTACCTCCCTTACCCTTTTCAATCTTCTTGGTTCATTTGGTAGCCATAGCAAGCCAAATTTATGTTTGCTGTGACATCTGCTGAAATTCCCTTCCTCCTCTTCTTCCCCTGGTTAAATTTTATTTCTCTTCCAAGAACCTGGCAAGGCATCACCTCTTCTAGAAAATCTTCCTTGTTGGTCTAAACTAAATGCCTATTCTCTGCTTTCCTTCAATATACACTGTGTAAGCATGCCAAGTCATGCCAAGTGGTGTGCGACTCTTTGTGAACCCATGGACTGTAGCCCTCCAAGCTTCTCTATCCATGGGATTCTCTAGGTAAGAATACTCCAATAGGTTGCCATGCCCTCCTCCAGGGGATCTTCCCAACCCAGGGATCAAACCCACATATCTTAAATCTCTCACATTAGCAGGTGGTTTTTTTTTTTTTTTTTTTTTTTTTTTTAACACTAATGCTACCTGGAAAGCCCTCAGTATACACTGGGCTGTGCTTAGTTACGCAGTTGTGTTCAACTCTTCATGACCCCATGGGCTGTAACCCACTAGGCTCCTCTGTCTGTGGGGATTCTCCAGGCAAGAATACTGGAATGGGCTCCCATGCCCTCCTCCAAGGGATCTTCCCAACCCAGGGTAAAATCCAGGTCTCCCACATTGCAGGCAGATTCTTCACTGTTTGAGCCACCAGGGATGCTCAAGAATACTGGAGTGAGTAGCCTATCCCTTCTTCAGGGGATCTTCCCAACTGAGAAATCAAACTGGGGTCTCCTGCACTGCAGGTGGATTCTTTACTAGCTGAGCTACCAATATACACTGTAGCCCATTGCAAAAATTACTTTAAAACATATATTAATGATTTTTTTTTTCTAATGAGAGCTCCTTCAGACCAAGGCTGTGTCATATTTATCTTAGTAACCTCAGAATTCAACCAGAGTGGATCCTGAAAGAATGTTTGTTGAATTTTTCTGAACTACAATCAGCCCAGCTGCAATCTCTCACTGACCATCTCTCCAGGAGTGCACTCAGAAGTCTCTGTTCTCATATGTCCTTAACAACAGAAACAGCCCAGGAGTAAAGGTGCGGGTACAATTTCTCCCAGCCAGACCCCTTTAAAGGATGACTTTCACTCAGCTTTATTCTTTTAGCAAGTCCCAAAACCCCACAATAAGATATTTTCATGCCCAAATAAATAAATTTTATTTATTCTGAATCAAAACAAAAGTGGTTAAAAAAATTTAGACTTACACTAATGTAGAAAGGTTAGTCAGATACATAAAAATAATCCATTAATAACATTATTCACAATAGTGTTTGCTTTGAAATGATGTGCTCATGAAACTATAGTTAGTTTTAAAATGCACAAAATATTTTTAATTGTAAGTATATTCAGAAAAAAAGTAAATTTGGATGAAACAGCCAGGATGTATTAGGTATGCAAATATCCACGTGGAGATCAAAGTGAAAACTAGAAAGCAATTTGGGGGCTAGGTGATCCTGTTCTCTGCGGTCTATGGATAATCTGTCTGCCACAGGAAAGACAGGTTAGCTGATGATGACTGTACCTTGGAAATGCACTTCTGTAATCTATTTAATTTCACCCTTGACTGTCCAGGTTAAATCACAAATTCATTGTTTTTCGTGCCTCAAATTTCTAACCTCTCGGGCCCCTACCTGATTCCCATACCCAATTTGTTGTAAAGTGCAGGATATGAATACAAATACCTGAATGTCCAGTGTGATTTATTTCTGCAAATTTGTCATCAAGCTAAAAATAAGCCATATTTTTCTGTATGTTTTCTTTTTAATTTTTATTTTTACTTTATTTTACTTTACAATACTGTATTGGTTTTGCCATACACTGACATGAATCCACCTTGGGTATACATGAGTTCCCAATCCTGAACCCCTCTCCCACCTCCCACCCCATATCATCTCTCTGGATCATCCCCGTGCACCAGCCCCAAGCATCCTGTATCCTGTATCCTGTATCAAACATAGACTGGTGATTCGTTTCTTGATATCATGTATACATGATAGTATACATGTTTCAGTGCCATTCTCCCAAATCATCCCACCCTCTCCCTCTCCCTCAGAGTCCAAAAGTCCGTTCTATACATCTGTGTCTCTTTTGCTGTCTCACATACAGGGTTATCCTTAACATCTTTCTAAATTCCATATATATGTGTTGGTATACTGTATGTATGTTTTTAAATAATTTTATGCAACAGGTAGGATTTCAAACTTAAAAACTATTAGCAGATATGTAATGACTGGTTTCAAAGGTAGTAAACCTGTGATACGCTATTCTTAACTGCATCGATAAACTTAAGAGCATGTTACTCGGCAAAGAGAATATCCAGAATTGTACAAATATATTCATTTATTACTAGGAAGTATGAATAGCCAGGAAAACCTTATTTCCATCTTAGCCTATTCTCAAAACACCTATTTAAGGTCAAACAATGCCTTTCAAAAAATTGGAGTATAATTGCTTGACAATGTTGTGTTAGATTCTACTGTACAACAAAAGGAATCAGCTATATTTATACATATATCCCCTCCACCTTGGACCTCCCTTCCCCACCCTAATCCCACCTGTCCAGGTCATCACAGAGCCCTGAGTTGAGTCCTGTGTCATACAGAATTTTCCCACTATCTGTCTATTTTACACATAGTGGTGAACATATATCAGTCCTAATCTCTAATTCATCCCACACTTCCTTCCCCCCACTGCATCCACATGACCATTCTCTATGTTCGTGCTTCTGATTCTTGCCCTGCAAATAGGCTCCTCAGTACCTTATTTTTAGATTCCACATATATGTGTTAATATACAATATTTTTCTCTTTCTGACTTACTTCACTCTGAATGGCAGTGTCTAGGTCCATCCACATCTCTACAGATGATCCAATTTTGTTCCTTTTAGCGGCTGTGTAATATTCCATTGTATATATGTGCCACATCATCTCTGTTCATCCTTTGAAGCATATGTAGGTTGTTTACATATCCTGGCTATTGTAAGTAGTGTTGCAATGAACCTTGGGGTACATGTGTCTTTTTGAATTATGTTTTCCTTAGGGTATATATATATACCCAATAGTGGAATTGACGAGTCGATTGTAGTTCTATTTTTTAAGAAAACTGCATACTATTTTCCATAGTGGCTGTATCAACTTACTTTCCCATAAACAGTGGAAGAGGGTTCCCATTTCGCCACACCATCTCCAGTATTTATTGTTCTTTTGATGATGGCTACTCTGGCCAGTGTGAAATGATACCTCATTTATTTTGATTTGCATTTCTCTAATAGTTAGTGATGCTGAGCATTTTTTCATTATATGGGACTGGAATGCAAAAGTAGGAAGTCAAGAGATACCTGGAGTAACAGGCAAATTTGGCCTTGGAGTACAAAGCGAAGCAGGGCAAAGGCTAACAGTGTTTTGCCAAGAGAATTCACTGGTCATAGCAAACTATCTCTTCCAACAACAAGAGAAGACTCTACACATGGACATCACCAGATGGTCAATACCAATATCAGACTGATTATATTCTTTACGGCTGAAGATGGAGAAGCTCTATACACTCAGCAAAACAAAGATTAGGAGCTGATTGTGGCTCAGATCATCAACTCCTATTGACAAATTCAGACCTAAATTGAAGAAAGTAGGGAAAACCACTAGAAGATTCATGTATAAACCAAATCAAATCCCTTACAGTGGAAAAGTGAAGTGAAAATAAAGTCTTTCAGTCGTGTCTGACTCTTTGTGACCCCAGAGACTGTAGTCTACCAGGCTCGTCCATCCATGGAATTTTCCAGACAAGACTACTGGAAAGCGTTGCCATCCAGGGGATCTTCCCGACCTGAGGATGGAACATGGGTCTCTCATATTGCAGGCAGGTGTTTTACCATCTGAGCCCCCATGACAAATAAATTCAAGGGATTAGATCTGATAGTCAGAGTGCCTGAACAACTATGGACAGAGGTCCGTGACACTGTACAGGAGGCAGGGATCAAGACTATCCCCAAGAAAAAGAAATGCAAAAAGGCAAAATGGTTGTCTGAGGAGGCCTTAAAAGTAGCTGAGAAAAGAAGACATGAAAGGCAAATTGGAAATGGAAAGATATACCCATTTGAATCCAGAGTTCCAAAAAATAGCAAGGAGAGATAAGAAAGCCTCTCTCAGTGATCAATACAGAGAAAAACAATAGAATGGGGAAGATGAGATTTCTTCAAGAAAATTAGAGATACCAAGGGAACATTTCATGCAAAGATGGGCTCAATAAAGGACAGAAATGGTATGGACCTAACAGAAGCAGAAGATAAGAAGAGGTGGCAAGAATGCACAGAAGAATTATACAAAAAACATCTTCATGACCCAGATACCCATGATGGTGTGATCCCTAACCTAGAGCCAGACATCCTGGAATGTAAAGTCAAGTGGACCTTAGAAAACATCACTATGAACAAAGCTAGTAGAGGTGATGGACTTCCAGTTGAGTTATTTCAAATCCTAAAAGATGATGCTGTGAAAGTGCTGTACTCAATATGCCAGCAAATTTGCAAAACTCAGCAGTGGCCACAGGACAGGAAAAGGTCAGTTTTCATTCCAGTCCCCAAAATAGGAAATGCCAATGAATGCTCAAACTACCACACAGTTGCACTCATCTCATGAGCTGGCAAAATAATGCTCAAAATTCTCCAAGCCAGGCTTCAATAGTATGTGAACTGTGAACTTCCAGATGTCCAAACTGTATTTAGAAAAGGCAGAGGAACCAGATATCAAATTGCCAATATCTGTTGGCAAAAAGCAAGAATTCTAGAAAAACATCTAATTCTGCTTTATTGAGTATGCCAAAGACTTTGACTGTGTGGATCACAATAAACTGTGGAAAATTCTTCAGGAAATGGGAATACCAGACCACCTGACCTGGCGCCTGAAAAATTTGTTTACACGTAAAGAAACAACAGTTAGAACAAGACATGGAACAGCAGACTGTTTCCAAATGAGGAAAGAAGTACATCAAGGCGGTATATTGTCACTCTGCTTATTTAAATTATATGCAGAGTACATGGTGAGAAATGCTGGACTGGATGAAGCCCAAGCTGGAATCATGATTGCCAGAAGAAATATCAATGACATCATATATGCAGATGACACCACCTTTACGGCAGAAGGAGAAGAAGAACTAAAGAGCCTCTTGATGAAAGTGAAAGAGGAGAGTGAAAATGTTAGTTTAAAGCTCAGCGTTCAGAAAACTAAGATCATGGCATCTGGTCCCATCACTTCATGGAAAGCAGATGGGGAAACTGTGGAAACAGTGGCAGACTTTATTTTGGGGGGGCTCCAAAATCACTGCAGATAGTAACTGCAGCCATGAAATTAAAGGACACTTGTTCCTTGGAAGGAAACTTATGACCAACCTTGACAACATAGTAAAAAACAGAGAAATTACTTTGCCAATAAAGGTCTGTCTAGTCAAGGCTATGTTTTTTACAGTAGTCATATATTGATGTGAGAGTTGGACTATAAAGAAAACTGAGCACTGAAGAATTGATGCTTTGAACTGTGGTGTTAGAGAAGACTCTTGAGAGTCCCTTGGATTGCAAGGAGATTCAACCAGTCCATCCTAAAGGAGATCAGTCCTGAATATTCATTGGAAGGACTGACATTGAAGGTGAATCTCCAATACTTTGGACACCAGATGCAAAGAACTAACTCATTGGAATCAAGACCATGATGCTGGGAAAGATTGAAGGCGGGAGGAGAAGCGGATGACAGAAGATGAGATGGTTGGATGGCATCACCGACTCAATGGCCACGAGTTTGAATAAACTCCGGGAGTTGGTGATGGACAGGGAGTCCTAGCGTGCTACAGCCTATTGGGTCTCAAGGACTCGGGCACTACTGAGCGACTGGACCAAACTGTTTTGATATTGAGCTGAGGTTTGTATTTTCATCTTGTTTACGGTTTCCTTTTCTCTGTAGTCACTTTTAAGTTGTATTACGCCCAACTTGTTTATTTTTATTCTCATTGCTGTAGGAGGTAGGTCAGAAAACATTTGGCTGTGATTTATATCAAAAAGTGTTTTTCCTATGGTTTCCTCTGAGAATTCAACAGTGTCCATGCTTACATTTGGTCTTTAACCCATTTTGAGTTTACTTTTGTTTATGGTGTTATGTAGTCTTCCAAATTCCTTCTTTTACAGGTAGCTGTCCAGTTTTCCCAGCACCACTTATTGGGAGAAATATTTGCAAATGAAGCAACTGAGAAACAAAGTCTTTTTAATATAATTTCAAATATATTGGCTATTGTCATATATTAGCACGTCAGTTGCCATCAATATGTCCAATGGCTAGTATATTGTATTTCCTACCCAGATTTCTTTCCTGAGTCTGTGTCCTACTGCTCAGACAACATCTGTACTTGCAATTTCAAAAGTGCCCTAAATATAACATTCCAAAATGGAATTCTAGTTGTGACCCCCTAGCCCATACCTGGCTTTTTCCAGTATGTATAATTCCAGTGAATAGCACAATTTTGCACCAAGTTTCATAACACAGAAACTAGGGAGTCACCTTTGAGCCTGCCCGTCTTCCTTGCCTTTCTGTGTTGAATCCCTCAAAAAATCTTGAATTTAATTCCTACAGAAAACTTCTCATATCCACCTAAAGTTTTCAATCTCTGATGTCAATGTGCTATTGGAGTCTCCTACCTAATGTAATAGGTTTCTTAAGGTTCACCCTACAGGCAATCTTGGCTCACTCTTTAATTTTCTATCTTTAACCACAGTTATCTTTTAACAGATTAAAATGTGCTTACCTGTTAATAATGTGCCATTGCTTTTATTTTACAACAAAATTTTCATGGCCTACAACCCCCTGTATGGTATGATTTTATATTGAAAACCAAAATATATGGCCTAAAAGATCCTACATGATACAGCCTTTTCCTTCCTCTCCAATCTCATCTACTTCCATGTTTTTGCATGCCCTGTACATTCCAGACAGGATTTTCTTTTCTTTAATCATGTTTGGTTTATCTTGAGCTACCTCAAGACTTTTCCAAATTACATTATTTCTTATTTCTAATCTTCACACTTAACCCATCCTTCACTTATATTTTCTTTAGATCTTAACTTAATGCTTCACTTTTCAAAGAAATAATTTCTAATGCCCATGTTCCCTGATATATACTGAGTTAACTCTGCCTTCTAATACCAATTTATCAATATTGTCTGAGTTAATACTCAGTTAATTCTGCCTTCTCATATCTCCTGACTCCTCACTGACAGAAGACTCAGAAATACCTAGATCTTGTTTCTGTTTCTGAGTTAGTGTTCCCAGGGCAAAGTTCTTGCCACATAATTGACTCTAAGCAACTATTTCTTGAATGCATAAATGAAGAGTTTCGACCAAATTTGCAACAGGAATTTTTTTAAAAGCCTCCTATAAGTTAATACTTTTACTTTTTAATATTTGAAATATTCTCATATAAAATTAATTGGGAAAGAATGAGTTAACAAATTAGTTATTAAAAAACAGGACCGTTGATAATACCTCGGCAGAAATGTGAAGATCGCAGAATGTGTCAGCTGAAAATATGACACTTTGGAATGTGGAACCGAAGGCAATGAAGACCCAGCAAACTCAGGAAAAGCTTTTTTATTTTATTTTTTTTTTTTTACTTTTCCATTAAGAGCTTAAAAGGGGTGCGTGTACAAGGAAGACAGCTGTTACCAGAGATAAATTTTTCATCTCAGAGAGGTATGTACATGGCAGGACAAGCATTTGTTAACCAATTTTTTTTTTCTCATCTTCCTGTGAGCTCCCTCTTTCCCTTTGAAGCAACAGACCCTTATCCTTTTCTGAGCTCAAGATGATATTTAAGACTTAACTGCCTGGTTGTGTTTGAGTCTCATACTTGTGTATACGTGTGTATATAATTAAATTTGGTTTACTCCTGTTAATTGTTCCATTATGGGGAGTTCTCAGCCAAGAACCTAGAAATCCCTATAATTTTTACTAAGCTGATTCCTTACCAGTTCCCTATGATTATCAGTGAATTATTCTAGCACTTAGCCTAGTATTTGATATAATCATCCAATATATTTTTTGAATTATGGAATATCCTCTTCCAAGGTGAATGAATAAAACAAATAACTAAATCATTACTATTCATCATTTCAAATATTTCGGGGAGTGTTTAAATTGTTAAAGGAGTTGATTTCTAGTTTAGTATAAAGGTTAAGAACTCTTGAGAGTCCCTTAGATGGAAAGGAGATCAAACCAGTCAATCCTAAAGGAAATCAGTCCTGAATATTAGTTGGAAGGACAGATGCTGAAGCTCCAAAACTTTGGCCACCTGATGAGAAGAACTGACTGATTGGAAAAGGCCTTGATGCTGGGGAAGATTGAAGGCAAATGGAGAAGGGGATGACAGAGGATGAAATGGTTGGATGGCATTCCTGCCTCAATGGACATGAGTTTGAGCCAGTTCTGGGAGTTAGTGGTGAACAGGGAAGTCTGGAGTGCTGCAGTCCATGGAGTCACAGAGTCAGACATGACTGAGTGACTGAACTGACTGATTACAAGTATAAATGAGATAATCTATGATAATTTTATTTTGTCTGGCAAGATGTACAGGCAAAATAAAAGCACCTAATTTTTACAGTATTTACTGTGGAATGTATTTGGAGAGTCATAGCTACTGGTCCCTTTGATCAAAAGATAGTAGAGAATCCCTTGGATATCTCTAAATTTTCAGTGAGAGCTGGTATCGTTACATTTGTGGTTGTGAAGTGCATTCTCATTAAGAATAAAAGCACTCACATTACTTGCCATTGAATGTCTGTTGGAATGTTGAAACTCTTATTCCAGATGCCAATCTAAATACACTATACTGTACTGAATTTACTAGAGGCAAATAGAATCCTTGAACTCTAGGTTTAAGAAAATAAAGTGCTTAGAGTCACAATAGTCTCAGGGTTTCACAATAGTCTGGAAATGCTCTGGTGTAAAAATGATCAAGCAGAAAGATCAAGAGTTACAGATTTTCTGAAACTTCTACCCTTCTCTATATTCCTGTGAATATCACTTTGCATATTCAAAGTCACCTGGTCTTTCTTATTTAGAAGCTTTTGTTTTTATGCACGTGCGCGCGCGCGCGCGCACACACACACACACACACACACACACACACACACACACTTTCTTTCTCTCTGAATCAGTTCCTTATTTCAAAGCAATTTGACCTCTCAATCAAAGGAGCACTGTGCTCTCTTGAAATTTCATGCTGTACAAACATTTTACTTTCGATTTGCTTGTCACAAGCAGCAGAAGAGGGACTATTCTAATTTTTTTATGTTGATCCTCAGAATACTCATTTTTAGGAAAACACACATAGTGAAATTCTAACACAAAAACTTCTTCTTTTACATTTTGACTCTCATCTGAAAGAAAAAGAATTTGACCATGACATTTGTAATATCAGTAGAACCATACACTAATTTGTATTGTCTAAAATTGTAGTCACTAAAGACATGAAGTTAGACCATGACTGAAAAAGAAAAATGAATTTAGTAAACCACAGGACATTGCAAGTAAGTAAGTCTGATTCAAGAATGAGACATTAGCATTAATATATTTCAAATATTATCATAAAGGGAGGAAGGAATATTTTATGATGCCTTAGTGCCATCATTAATTGGATTATATACTTTATTTATGATGTTCCAACAATATGGTCTAGTAAAGCTCACTAAAGTCACTAATAATTATTGCTCTGCATCACTTGCTTTCATTAACGTGATTTATCACAGAGGCCATGGCACCCTCAGTCTCTACATTATTTTTCAAATATTACTATTTATTTCATATTATTCTATTTGATAAATCAACCACAGTAGATTTGTACATGACATTTCATGAGAGCAACCCATCTCCATCCTTAAGAAGTTAATAGATCTAAGCAATAAAAAGGAAGATAAATCAAGGACTGCAGGAGGAAGGCAGAACAGGAACAGAATTGCTAGTCGAAGTCTGATCAGAAAACCAAGTAATATTTTAAGTTATTTTTGTTACTGGGAATATTACTATAATTCATTATTTTATAATTTCATGTAAATTCAAGGTCAAATATGTTAGTATTTGTACCCGGATGTAATTTTCTTACTTAACTCACAATGCATGAGTTAGAAGCATTTTGAGTTTCTTTTTTGTTTCCGTTGATAGTGATAGTTTTCTCTCACTTGTCTAAACTTCCATCTCAGGATTATAACTACAGTTGAGGAATTTGAGATGGATAAAATAGTTCTTGGTCCAAGTTGAACTGACAAACTCTCTGTAGCTCAGTTGCATTAGCTGTAAAACAGAAATTATTGTATGAAATAGTAATTGGCATATGGAAGTGCCTTATAAGTTACTGTTAGGTAAATTGTATTCTAACCAAAAGAGCTAATCACATATAAAGCCTGTATACCTCTACATTTTAAATGCAGTGACTTTTACATATTTTTAATTAATTAAATAATAGTTTCTTACCTTTTATAACATTCAAAGGAAAGCTATATTTTATTAACAGATCAAAATAGGCTTCAGATATGTTACTGTTTTTGGTGTGCATTTAATATACTGAAATAATGACAGTTCATTTCATTATATGACCACAGATTG